>CM067518.1:23839453-23897804 GCA_034509495.1 Acestrorhynchus altus
TATATATATATATATATATATATACATACAGTGTATTACAAAAGTGAATACACCCCTCACCCCTATTTAAGATATTTAAGTGTATCTTTTCATGGGACAACAATGAAAAAATGACACTGACACAATGAAAAGTAGTCTGTGTGCAGCTTATATAACAGTGTGAATTTATTCTTCCCTCAAAATACAGCCATTAATGTCTAAACCAGCAGCAACAAAAGTGAATCCACCCCTAAGAGACTACACCCGTAAGTCCAATTTGAGCACTGCTTGTCATTTTCCCTCCAAAATGTCATGTTACTAGGCCTCAGATGTGCATAGGGAGCAGGTGTGTTCAATCTCATAGTCCACTATCTCATAGTCACACTCTCTCATGCTGGTCACTGAAAGTTCCAACATGGCACCTCATGGCAAAGAACTCTCTGAGGATCTTAGAAGACGAATTGTTGCGCTGCATGAAGATGGCCAAGTCTACGAGAAGATTGCCAACATCCTGAAATTGAGCTGCAGCACAGTGGCCAAGATCATCCAACGTTTGAAAAGAGCAGGGTCCACTCAGAACAGACTTCGCGCTGGTCGTCCAAGTGAGTGCAGGTGCTCAGCGTCTCATCCAAATGCTGACTCTGAAAGAGAGACACAGGAGTGCTGCCAGCATTGCTGCAGAGACTGAAGAGGTGGAGGGGTCAGCCTGTCAGTGCTCAGACCATGCGCCACACACTTCAAATTGGTCTGCATGGCTGTCACCCCAGAAGGAAGCCTCTTCTGAAGCCCGCAAACAGTTTGCTGAAGACATGTCAACATAGGACATGGATTACTGGAACCATGTCCTATGTTCTGATGAGACCAAGATTAATTTGTTTGGTTCAGATGATCTCAAGGGTGGCGGCAATCAGGTGAGGAGTACAAAGATAAGTGTGTCATGCCTACAGTCAAGCATGGTGGTGGGAATGCCATGGTCTGGGGCTGCATGAGTGCAGCAGGTGTTAGGGAGTTACATTTCATTGAGGGACACATGAACTCCAATATGTACTGTGAAATAATGAAGCAGAGCATTGGTCAAAGGGCAGTGTTCCAGCATAATAATGACCTCAAACACACCCCTAAGACAACCACTGCTTTATTGAAGAGGCTGAGGGTAAAGGTGATGGACTGGCCAAGCATATCTCCAAACCTAAACCCAATAGAACATCTATGGGGCCTCCTCAAGCAGAAGGTGGAGGAGCACAAAGTCTCCAACATCCCCCTGCTCCACGATGTCATCATGGAGGAGTGGAAAAGCATTCCAATGGCAACCTGTGAAGCTCTGGTAAACTCCATGCCCAGGAGAGTTAAGGCAGTTCAGGAAAATAATGGTGGCCACACAAAATATTGGCAAAAAATACACTTCAGGATTCACTTTTGTTGCCGCTGGTTTAGACATTAATGGCTGTATATTGAGTTATTTTGAGGGATGAATAAATTTACACTGTTATATACATTCTTCTTTCCAGAACTTCTGAAGCTCCATCAGAGCAGTCATCTTTCCCTTGACCTGACTAGTCTCCCAGTTCCCGCTGCAGAACAACATCCCCACAGCATGATGCTGCCACAACCATGCTTCACTGTAGGAATGATACTGGCTAGGTGATGAGCAGTGCCTGGTTTCCTCCAGACATGATGTTTAGCATTTAGTCCAAAAAGTTCACCCTTTTTTTCTCATGGTCCTTTAGGTGCCCTTTGACAAACTCCAGATGGTCTGTTGTGCCTTCTACTGAGCAGTGGCTTCCATCTAAACACTTTACCATACAGGCTTAATTAGTGGAGTGCTGCAGAAATGGTTGTCCTTCTGTAAAGTACTCCTCTCTCCATAGAGCAATGCTGGAGTTCTGTCATAGTGACAACTGGGTTCTTGGTCACCTCCTAGACTAAGTCCCTTTTACCATGATCACTCAGTTTCACTAGTTAGACAAGTTCTATGAAGAGTCCTGGTGGTTCCAATCTTCTTCCATTTATGGGTGATGGAGGCCACTGTGCTCATTGGGACCTTCAATGCAGCAGAAATGTTTCTGTACCCTTCCCCAGATCTGTGTCTCGATACAATCCTGTCTCAGAGGTCAACAGACAATTCCTTAGACTTCATGGCTTGGTTTGTGCTCTGACCTACACTGTCTCTTATGGGACCTTATATAAACAGGTGTGTGTCTTTCCAAATCATGTTCAATCAACTGAATTTACCAAAAGTGTCCAATCAAGCTATAGAAACCTATGAAGGATGATCAGTTGGAACAAGATCATAAGAACGGCGTAATGCATAACTCCAGCCCTGCTGAACTAGTTGTGTTGAGGTTAACCTGCTACAACCCAGCTGACGCTGGCAATCCACTCATGTTTTGAGTATGTACGTAAATGCGTCTTCATTTATCTCTTGTAAATACAGGTAAATTCCTTTAGTCAGTCTTCTAGCACAGCATCATTAACAGAATTAGTCATTATTCTTTCCTCAGATGTAAAAAATGTCTTATTTTCTAAAATAAAAGACTCTGTTCATTTAGAATCTATTTTAGGACGTTACAAACTAGGTCAATTTTGGACGCAAAATATTTTGTTGGCCTAAGGTGGACCAACAGTGACAAACAATCAGCAGTTTATAGACCTTAGCAACAGCAGTTAAGAGTACTAACTGAGTGCTTTATGGGTGCATTGACATCAACCTGCAAGATTGTTAAGTAAACCTAGGGACTCTCGTACTTTGACCCTCATGTTGCTGACTCTTTCGTATGATGTTGTCTCTGCATCCTTCCACACACCAACAAATGCCAAATGAGCAAAACATCAAATTTTACTTAATGTTGCTAAATGTGACTTAAGTCTCCAGATGAAAAAAAAAAAATATATATATATAAAAAAAAAATCCAGCAATAGAATACATTCAACTGCAACATCCATCTTAAAATGGAAATGAAGGAATATTATATAAGTGGTTTACAAGGTTACTCAATGTACAGAGGTGAGTCTTGCTCAAGCACTCTTATTGATGTAGCACTAAATAATTGCCCAGACTGGATTAAACCCCAGTCTCCCACAGCGTGGTGGCGGTGTTATCTATTGCACCACACCAACCACTGAATCTAAAAATGAACTATAACTGAGTACAAACACATGAGTACAAAATGAAGACTTCAGCGGTTAAAATGGGAAGTGGTTTGAATGGAAACTCATCCCCAGTAATGTACACTTTGCACACTTGTCCAAATGTTTGTTTGACAACTCGTGTAATAAATGCATCTAGACACCTTACACTGCACTTATTGCTGACACAGAAGTGCAAATGCACACACAAATTTTTACTCCCTGAAGTACTGCCAATAAGACAGGACTATCAGGAGCAGATAAATATAAACCTCTTGGCACCATGCCTTATACCAGGTGTAGGCTAGAGGAGTATAAAGCCCCCAGCATCCAATACTATTGGGATGAGTTGGGGGTGAGGTGGAGTGGTGATCATCCAACATCCTGACCTTGTTAACGTTCTTCTCAGTGATTACAATCACATCCTTACAGCAGTGCTCCAAAATATAGTAAAAAAAAAAAAAACCTTTCCTGGACAATAGAGACAGTTACACCAATAAAAGCAGGATGAACTCTTTTCATACCCTTGGTTTCAGAAGAAACAGAGAATGAGCAGGTGTCCCAATACTTTTGTCCATACACTGTACATTATTCCAGCATAGATAGCATCTCAAAAGGGATGTTGGTTACTTTACTGAAGGGGATACAGTAAGCCAAGTTGTATATTACCAGGTTATGGATAAGTAGTGGTCAAACAAACTTTGCCAAGCCAAAAGACAATGTAAGGGAAAGAAATGTGCTTTCATGGTTAGGTTTGGGGCTGGGATCATCTACAGGAACTGTAATTCAGCAAATTTGGAAGACCTTGAATAAGCGAGCCAGCAGAAAAGAAGACAGTAGAATTAAAACATCAGTCATGTCTTGCTCACAACTGCAAAGTTGCTCACTAATGTTGGCTGTTTACTGAACTACACCAACAACCCAAAACATTGCTTGTGGTCAGGTTGTGACACCCTAACTAAGAGGATGTTGATCCACTATATGCCACCAAAACAGCTCACTCTTTATGAACTCCGAAGGTGAGTCATGTAAAGCCTTGGCTGTTATCTAATTTGTAGCAGATTTTAAACTTGCCACACTTCTCATATCCTGTGTTTGGCTGATTTATAGAATTTTATTTATATTTATTTTATTTATTTATATATATTTATATTTATTATATTTATATATTCGACCTGCTGCTGAAATAAACACCCCAAACCATGCACGCCTTACCTGGACTCACATTAAACAGGTGCTCCTGTGTCGGATATATACTCCTGCCATAATGAAGCTGCTGCATCGTTTAAGGTCGAACGAAAGGTTAAATGTGAGCACATGACTATTTTCCTTCATTTGCATCCTGTGTTTACTTTCGGAGCTGTGGATGGGAGCCATTTAGATTGAGTTGTTGACCAGTTCTACTAGATTACACCCTGATTTGGGGTGATAAATTACGTCAATGTAAAAAGTCGGGTCAACACATACCAGTGCCATAATAAAACTGCTGCACCATTTAAGGTGGAGCAGAAAATGAAATGTGAACACTTGGCTATTTTAATTCATCTACGCCCTGTGTTTACCTTGACTGTTGACCGAACCTGTTCAGATTGTGTCGCTGACTAGTATATACTACTAAAAACAAGGTTTGATATGCTCCGCCTGGTTTGAAAAGCGATCCAAAGACCAAAAATCGGAGTCTTTGCCCCCTACACACTATTTAATTGTAAATTGTGGCTAAAATCAGGGTAAAAACTGAGTTGTGTAACTCCAGCTTAAGATGGCGTTGGCGCTGTAAGCTGGACTGGGTTCCAGTACAGTGAAGATAATCAACAATATTGGTTTCATCTGTGAATGATTATGTTTTGGTCGATCTATGAGTATTAAAGTAAATCAAATCAGCAGCACTGACCAATGTGTGTCGGAATTTCTTCTGATTCATTTTACAAAGACATTGTGTGTTACTATACGTTTGCCATGGACATTTTCAACTCTCACGCAACCAGAAACCCTCCCAAGGGATGAAATGTTCTATCGATCTATTTATCTAACAATAAAAACTAGAATAAACTCCTTTTACACTGATTCCTTTGAAAGAAGAAAATATTAAAACCAAATGTGTGTGTTGGTTTGTGGGTTGCTTACGTGGGTATGACCCCTTGTCCTAAATTCCTGGCTTGTGACTCAGTGATGATCTGTGCCTTCAGGACCACAGGCTTTCCTGGAGCCATTTTCTCACCAAGCAGGTAGCGAACAGTACTGGAAAACTTGGACTGGGTCTTAATCACCTGTGGGGGTTGCTTCTCCACCACCAGTGAACTGTGAAAAGTTGGAAGGAACAAGAACACAATTGGTGACATTCTTTCTCTTAGAATAATCCCCTATTATTAGGGCTATAAAACACATACCTTCAGCGTGAATGCATGCTTTCAACAATACTATATCAGTTTACAGTTTCTATTTCCATTAAATAATTAGAAATCCGGTCTTCCATAATGCACCAGTGGTTTCCCAGATCTCTTGCCAGAAGAGTGGAATCCAGGGTATGAGATGAGCTTTTTGAGAGGCAAGGCAGCAAAGAGCTTCTGGAAATGATCCACCAGCTCAGAAAATAAAGGCAGTTCTATTTAAATAGTCAGAGGAAGCTCTGAACTCAGCTGAGGATATTGTAGGTTTCTGAAAGGAACACTTTGAGGAATACGTTGGTTGTGTCCTTGTTGTTTGCTAATGACATTGTTCTTCTGGCCTCCATGTTCTGGGGCCTCCAATGAGAAATGGAGTGGTTTGCAGAAGAATGTGAAGTTGTCAGTAGGAGAATCAGCACCTCCACATCTGAGGCCATTGTAGTATCCCAGAAAAGATGGTTTAATTCCTCTTGGTAGATGGTATGAACCTACAACTTCAAAGCTTTATAAATACTCTGACTCCCCAAACCTTGACATTACAATCAGAAACCATGGGCTCCTCTAAGCAGCTGCCTAGCACTCTGAACATTGAAATAATTGATGCACAGATAACAGGAGAACTTATAAGACAATGGAAATTTGTTTTCAGGTAGCTGTTTTCTTGGTTCACAACGTAATTAAGTTCAAGTTGATACTTGGAAGACCAACAAAACAATGTTTCTCATTACAGCAGAACCACAAACTAGTCTTCTGACCTAGATCCTGTACTGAAAGTTTAATATCAGTGGTGCTTAAACATTTTCATATGATATATACATGAACCAGAGCAGCGAAAGGGTTCAAACCATGAAGAAAATGAAAAACGGACGAAATGGCGATACGTGGTTTTCATTGGACCGCAGCGATATGTTGTATGCTGTTAAATATTCACAGTAGTATCGCCGTACCTCTGGATCAGTGTCTGCAGAAGGCGATCAAGGCAGTCCTCCAGCTGGTGAAACTGTTCAACAGTTCCGTGGTCCCGCTTCAACAGCATCACCTCCTGTCTCAAATTACTGTTTACCCCCAACAACTGCTCACACCTGCAAGTGTGAAGGGTGGTAGTGAATACTGTTGTCTAAAAATCTGCCAAAAATAAATGCTACATTTATTTTTGATCTAGATAATGTTAATTTTACATTGAGTAAACATGTATCAGGTTGATCACTACCACTGAGAACCTGCATAAATACCTGCATAGAAATGACTACCCACAATATCTGTGCCGTCACATTTATTCTATCATCCATCAACTCACTTCATCACCCATCTGCAATGCATGAAACTCAGCAGATGCACATATTTACACACTCGCATAATATGCAAAATCTATTTGCAACTGACCATTTATTTACTTAAACAACCTGAATTTGCCTGGAGATAAATCCGATTTTAAACGCAGTAATAATCACACTGATTACATTTTAATCAACGTGGTTCAGAAGGAAAACAGGCAGACAGTTACGGTATGTACACCAATCTGCCACTTTAAAACCACCAGTGTCATTGTCCACTGTTTAGATCCACTGACTTTGTTTTTGTCCTTCGATGGTCAGGACCCTGCAGGACCACCACAGAGCAGCTATTATGTGGTTGGTGGGTCATTCAGTGACACTGCCATAGTGTGTGTTGTTCTGGTGTGAGTGGATCAGACACAGCAGTGCAGTGTTTAGACTGTGAGAACAGTCCACCAACCAGAAACACACACTCAACAACATGCTGTGAGCACTGATGAAGGACAAGAGGGTGACCAACACAAAACACAAACACCTCTGTCTTTGACTTTACATCTACAAGGTGGAGCAACCAGGTAGGAGTGTCTATAGAGTGGACACAGGGTTTAAACACTCCAGCAGCACTGCTGTGTCTGAGCCACTCATTTGACAAATGCAGATACAACAACGGTCTGTAATTATAGAACTACAAAGTGCTGCTGTATGATCAGATGAGCTGATAAAATAGACAAAGAGACAAAACATGCAACTAAATTCATACATTATATGTAGAATATTTAGACTGAACACTGTGTAGGTTTGTTTGACATCACAAAAACTCTTTTTTGGAAACCTACTGATAGAAACTCAGACACGTTCTATGATATGGACCCATTAACTACTTTTCTCAGCATGTCTGCAGTGCTCTGTCGTCATCTGCATGACTAAGACAGTTCTGATTAACTGATAGCTTCCTGGAGGGAGTTGATATGTTAAAGGTGAAGGAAGTATTAGATGGTTACTGTGTGTTGTCTTGCGAGATGCTCACCATGTCTGCAGAGGCACTAGGTTGTCGTCGAAGGGGAGGCCGATTGTGGAACGGAGCTGCTCCCACCGCCAAGACTTGATACGCTGAATGAGTCCAGTCTGGCATTGCTCCAGATTATGCACTGCCTCCTGCAGCAGCTGCACACGCATCTGCACATACACAAACAAACACACACACACCCAAGAGGTTTCAATTCTAGGAACATGAGAACTGATACCCAGGGCTCCCATATAAACGGTGTCTGGAATTGACCTGGATTAAAAAGCTTGCTTTTGCGTACTTTTGTAAATATAGTAAGTAATTTGTATAACTAGTGAACATTAGTGAACTAGTGTTTTGGACAAACTGCCAAAACTGCCAAACACTATCTCGGTTCTGACCCAGCTGTTAATAAATGTTGGGAGCAGCGGTTATGTGAGGCCACGAGTCCAGGTTCCGTTTGGGTTCCCATGACTCTCAGGTCCGTGTATGGAGGCCTTGTGGTAAGAGCTTCATTTCTGCTTCGGCTATGGAGCAACACGCTGAACAACTGGTGTGATGATCTGGGGAGCCGAGTAACGATATGAGGGACTTATCAGGACTTCCTGTGGCCGCTCATGTCAGGGCTTCCAGCTGACCTCCTTTCAACTGTACAGTTTCCCCCAATATTTTCATTTATATGACACAAGTCAAGTACTAATAGTGCCCCCTTGTGGAGGAAGTTCAGCCTGCTAAACATGAACACATGACACGTGACAAAGAATGCAGGTCCACAAGGTGCTTTCCGTTTTGTTTTGCTTCAACCGGCCTGGCATAATAACAGCCAGCGTAATTAAACAATTGCAACCACTGAAGGGCCGAGACTGCAAACACCCACACAAAGGATTTGAGCTTCAACAAACAAAACCACCCTGTCCACATACCAGAACGACATGCTTGCTATGTTATGGAACTGTTCCAGTGCACACTATCGCTGCTTTCAATCCACAACTTCATTTGACCCGGCGAAAGGTGGAGCTGTG
Organism: Acestrorhynchus altus; assembly: GCA_034509495.1. Lineage (NCBI taxonomy): Eukaryota > Metazoa > Chordata > Actinopteri > Characiformes > Acestrorhynchidae > Acestrorhynchus > Acestrorhynchus altus. The sequence goes on from CM067518.1 coordinate 23,848,245, forward strand.
TACCCGGGGCCCTGCGTGGGGCCCCCAGCTCATCCACGTCAACACCAAATATGAGCGCATTACACAATACTGTTAATTATTTTCCTACTGTCCAATATATTGTACAATGTCTCGTTACACTTTCTGTCATCTGCGAGATCCTGGTCGCTAACTTATGTTCCGTTTACCTTTGCACAGACTTGATAGTTGTGTTCCAGCTGTGCTATGTGGTTCTGTTTGGTTGCTGGATCCGGATGTTTGGCATCCATCTCATTCTGACCTGTGGAGGATGAAAGGAAAACATGTTACATAACATGATATCTCTCGCTGAGTGTGTGTGAGAGAGACAGAAGATAGGAAACACAAATGTAATCCAACTGCTTGAGGCAATATTTTCTTTTCTTTTGCCAAAACTGGGTTGGAGAGAGTGTGCAGTGCAATGACATCTCCTTCACCAGCATTCCAGATGTTTTATATTAATCAGAAATTAATCAGCTCATACATATACGGCCGGTGGCACTGTGGCTGGAGAAGAATGTGAATCGTTTGCCAAACCATGTCAAACGCTGCAGACAGGATACCGAGTTCTACGCTGAAGAGCCACACGTCTCAACTCTGTTTACACATTTCACGTAAATCAGACACAGTTTAACGCTGAACAGTGTTTACACTGACTATGAAAAGCTACTTCTAAACACTTTCACACAAATGAAGTGAAGCAAAACCTCGGGGAAGGCTTCCTTTCTCACTACTCTCAAGGTCATAGACCCTTTAAAGGAAGTGGCCTTACAGGGACTTTAAATCCCAAAGTCCCAATCTGACGTTTCCTGAATATTCTGGACGCCTCACAGCAAAGTGTGTGTGTGAACAAGTGACATTATTCACAAAATGCTGGTGAGCTCACGGCAAAGCCAGCTCATTTTAAAAGTGCATTTTTTATTTCTAAAAGTAACAACACATTTAACCGCTCAAACACTTTACTGACCACATTTCGAGAGCTGAAATGATGAAATACATGTTATGAAATAGTTGTTTTGACATTCTAGTGCATCTCAAAAAATTTGATTATTGTTATAAAGCTCATATTTTATATTCATTACACGTAAAGTGACTTTCAATTGAATTTAATTTTGAATTAAATCATCAAAAACGTCTTTCGCAGTATTCAAATCTGTTGAGATGCAATAGTATATGTTCCATTGTCATTTTTGCCTTAAAATATGTTCAGAAGTCATGTGATCTCTCTATGACAATATAATATCTTTAAAATATCTCTACCAATCAGCAGAGACCTTGTGATTTAAAATACTTTAATTATTGCCCAGAAAACAAATACACAATATAAAAAGCCACTGCTTCTGTCTTGGTGAGGACATTAAAGGCTTATGGCTGTTTGTAACCCATGATCACTATCAACTAGCAATCAGATGAAAAAGCCATTCAATACAAATGGACTTCACTGAGCATGTCTCTTCACTGAGCATGTCTCTTCACTGAGCATGTCTCTTCGCTGAGCATGTCTCGTTTTTCAGATGCCACACTGCTGGAGAAAAAAAGAACAGTTAGGAAGCTGTGACTTTCAGAAACATGTACAGTACAGATCAAAGCCGAGGTCTGGAACATCAGAGCCTCTAACTTGCATTATGATTCAGTGCCATATCCTGTATTCAGCTTTGTCAGGAACCCTGCCCTCTATGTGTCATTCACTCGGGTGGCAGCCCTCATCAAAATGCACAAATCTGATTGGCTGTGCCAAGTGTGATATGTACACACATGAGACTGGTCTGAGTTTCCTGGGCCACTAAAACTGTTCCGTAGAGGCTAGAAGAGTTGCACCAGTTAAAATAAACACTCAGATTAAATCGTCCTCAGTAGTTAATTGGTTATAGTACAGGTCTAGATAGGACAGCGTCTGGCTCCAGGTCACAAAAATTGTGTAAAACTGATTTTAGTGTTTTAGTGATTTTGTGTTTTTTTTTGCCTGTAAAACTTTATACAACAATAGAAAAAATATAAAAGTAGATATTCTGGTTTCTTACAGCTACAGTTTTTTTTGGTGAGAAGGACATAAGGACCTTATATTCCAGTAATTTGTTCAGTTCCAGTTGTAGCTCACCTCATCTACTGTATCAAGCAAATTCCTGCATATTTAACTCGCTTCATTCAACTTATGAACAAAGCAATACAAACAGGTTGGATAAGTAAGAGGAATGCAGAATTTATACTAATTCAACCATAAAAAAACAAATAAATTTCTGCCCCATTGAAAAATGTCTGTGTTTGTATATCTGCATATGAAATTCAGATTTTTTCTTTTTAGAAGGCTCATCTTTCGAAATGCAGAACTGTCTTTAAACTCTTCTGCTGGAATGCAGTCAATGCTCTAAGACCCAATTTCATTGCGGTCCTCCACACAGTTTCTTCAAACACACATTCTAGGATTTTATTTGTGCTCAGACACGCAGTAACATGACCTGCCACAGATCCTATACATGCCATTGCTGAAGCAGTTCTCCTGTATATTGCAACGCTTTTGCTGTTCCAGAGAACAGCTCACCAGCCCAGTTAATCCACATGGTCCTGTACACAAGATCTTAACAGCTGTTATCAAAACCATGATTCCTCACAAAGACCCTAGAAACTCAACCACTGGAGCTGATCCAAAACAGTGCTGAGTCACTGTATGTAAGTATTTACATCAGCAATACAGAGATCAGAAAATTCGTTCTCATATGAAAAACCCCACATTACTCATGTATGAAATTTGATCTTGTAGCTTATTATTTGGATATAAGTTGACACTAGACCAGAGTACACATCTCCAGTCCTGGAGGGCTGGTCTCCAGCAAAGTTTTGTGGTTGCCCTGCTCAAACACATCTCGAAACTCGACAGTTAATTAGCAGACAAACTGGGTGTGTTTGAGTAAGGCAACTTCCAAACTCTGCTGGACACCAGCCCTCCAGAACTGACGTTCTGCACCCCTGCTCTAGACACTAGTGCATTTCGGGGACTTAGAACATCAAGAGAACCTTTCTTTCTCAAGCTGTAACTGAAATATTGAATAATGAGTATAAAAGTAATGAAATCACAATTACTTTTTCACAACCCAGCTGGTACATAACCGTCAACACTGAAATGTGGTTTTATAATTTTTAATATTAAATGGTTGTGAAAAGGTTAAAAGTTGTGAATCAATTAATAACAATGCTGAAACTATTTTGAAACAACTTTGAAATAATCAGATCAAATCAAATGAAAATGTATGTGTATAGTGCTCTTCACAGCTGGTGTCACAGAGCAGCTTAACGGAAATCAAAAAATAGAAAAGGTACAAAGGAACAAATGATAAGAAAATGACCGCTAGTGAGCCAGAAAAACCCCACAGACCTGGAGGAAGAAACCTAGGGAGGAACCAGGCTCACAAGAGGATATCTATCCTTCTCTGGTCAAACTATGTATACATAGACATATATACAAATAATGTTAAAATAATGTTGAAACAACATGAAAGTAATGTTGATGCTAAATGCTAATGCTAATGTCAAAACAGCTTTGAACAAAGGTTGAAACAACATAGAAACAGTGTTGAAAACATGTCGAAACAAAAACAACATTGAAACAATGTTGATAAAATGTTGAAACGGTGTTTCAAATTGTCGATTTACAAAAAAAGTTGATTCAACAGTGAATAAATGGTGAAATGCCATCGGAGAATAGTCTGATTCCCTGCGACGAACTAGTGAATTTGACATGTCTAATAGTATAAAGACTCCCTTCTAATGAATGAATTCAGGGCACTTATTGTTGACACAGGCCTTTAGTCACATACACAGAGTTTCCATAACCTCCACAGGACAACACTGCCAAAAGAACACCAGTAGAGCCATAGTGAGTACTGAACAACAGTACCTAGAACAACATAAGCCTAAGAGCATCAATACCCCAGCATAAATAAGCGGGGTATACATCTAATCTTATTCTTCATCCTGCTCAGCACGAAGGTTTCCCAGAGGAAACCCACACAGATGTGGAGAACACACCAAACTCCTCACAGTGACTGGAGTGGGGATCGAACCCACAAACCCAGGCCTCTGAAGCGGTGTGAAGCATGCACTGGCTGTAGCCATCTCTTGGATATCAGACTGTACATGCTTGTTGAATAATGGGAGTTTGGTACAAGGAAGTGACACACTGTGAAACTCGAACACTGTTCAGTACTCCTAAAGAAAATCCCACAAAAACAAAAAGTAGACTGGATAAAGAGTCAATTCCAAAATCCCAAAAACTCTTACGCAATAGTCTTGGGTTGTTGTATTTATGCTCCCAAAATTCACACACACCCAGTGAGGGGTGGTAAGGCTAAACACTAACTGGCTGTCATCACCTTGTGAACAGCACAATGCGCTGAGAGGACACAATGAGAGGACAGCGGCAATATCCGCTAAGACTAGGAATAATGACATGGTTTTATGAGAAATGCTCCCTTGTTAACAAACTGTACTACCCCAACTGACTAACAGCCCTGATCAAAACATTCATTTTTGCTGGTAAGATTTGAGAAAAACAATCCCTGGGAAGTGAGTAGGTGCAAGACTAAAAGCCAACTGGCTGCAATCCCTTGAGAGGATACAATGACAGGACAACAGTCAGTTAGACTCGATTACATTGTTCATTATAGTGTTAAATCTATGCTGTAACGTGCAGCTTTTTTTTCATCCATGAAAGAACTATCAGTGTCATTCTGAGATGGAATAATGGCCTATTAAAATGTTTGGAAGGGATTTTTTAATGGTAATTTACCACCACATTCTTTTCACTGAAAGCTATGCCCAGCTCTAACCCTTAAGCGCATGCATCTACATGCAGTGTTAAAATATGTAAAAGTATGTACACCAGTCAAGTAGAGACACTGCCTATGATACAAAATATATCCAGCATTATGAGGGCAATATGCAATCCAATAAAACAACACTGTTGCTTGGTTGCGTTTGGCACTGCAGTCTGAATATAACAGAGATCCAACAGTGTGAAACCACAAACTCATTAGTATGCAGTGTTCTGACACATGATACCTGCTAGACCATTTTAAATGCATTTTATTTGTCATATGTCAAGGACCTGATATTTATTTAAGACAATAAACTCATTCACTCATTGCACACTGAAATGGTCCAATCAGAGGTGACCCTACAATTTCGATCAATTTGTTTGGATGGAAGAAGACATTTTTACTAGGACTGTCACTATTTTTTGGATGATATATCGTAAATTCCGTCTGTACCCTGTTCACATGTCTAAAACAGTCTTCCCAACCCTCCACCACCCCATCTCCTCTCTTTTAACACTGTTATCATTCCAGGCTCCACTTCTCAGTGGAGGGATTGGCCACCCGAACTCCAGCTCCGCCCATCTTACAGCCACCTCTCATATCACCACAACCAGACGGCATGGTCAGAGCTAGCATTCTACTTCTGTAGCACTACAATATGAATCCTACTATAGTAGGGCTGGATGATATGACTAAAAAATGTATATCGCGAAATGCTTAAGAGAAATGATGATCTACGATACAATATGAAGGAAACCTGAACAAAGTACAATGTTAATGCATCTATATTTTTTGTCACACCAATAACAGAGCAGGCTGTATATTTGAACAGTACACATCTAACACGTGGTTGTTTATATGGCATGACTACAACACAGCATTGTGCTCTGTTGAATGTCATGCTTCCATCCAACTTACACTTTCTTTTTTTGAAAGTAACAACCACACAGACAACAAACAGCATAGCAGGTGTGATATCACAAATATCAGTGTTATATGTTGTATTAAATAGTTTGGAATGTATGGATATTTCTATGCTTAATTACTGCAATAACATTATGCAACTAAATTTTGTGCTGCGTAAATTTGGACACATAATAAACAAACAAAACCTCTAACCCACATGATCTTACTTATTTCAGGTTTATAAATGCTGTTTATACTGTCCCCACACTACATGCGGTTCATGTACTGTGCATGCATTCATGCAAATCGAGCTGCATGGATCAAAGAAAAATGCATTTCGGCTTCAGTGATGACAGTACCAAACAAAACGCAATGAGAGGGAACACCACCGGGCTCCATCACAGCTTTCCAGTCCACTTTAACTGGCCCTGCAATTGCAGTCTGAAGGTGGACTGAATTTTTTTTCTGTCTGACTATGAAGAAGATTACATACAATGCATTTCAAAGAACTCAAGAGGAATCAGAAACGGTTTAATATTCAGATAATTCTGATTATAGCAGTGATGTATTAATTCAGAGTTTTCCTCAAAACTACTATAAAAATGGATATTTATGTTTCACTACTTTTTGTCTGGTGTTTTCACTAAAACCAAATGATCGACAGCATTTGGAATTAACTGCTTGAGTTATTTCTTTGTCCCAGTATCTGCGTTCTTTTGAAATTGCCTCATTTATTTATTTATTTTGTTTAGAAAAGATAAAAGTAATTATAAAAGTAAGTATTTTGTTACTTTTATGGAACATTCTGTTTGCATTAATAAAAAAAAAAAAAACCCACCCCAAAATAATCGTTATTCATAATTCAGGCAGAATGTTCATTTAATCGTGATATTAATCAATATATCAATTAATCGTGATATATCACCCAGCACAAGTTGGTAGCGATTTTGGCCATTCTTTTTTTTTTCAGAATATAAATCAAATATATCTGCAAAAACATAATTAAACGTAATTAAATATGTAACTACATCGAAATAAACAATGTAAAAAACACTGTACCGGTGATCTCTAAATGTCTACCTGATTTACCGTTTGACTGACTGTCTACAAACATCTTACCCACCAATCCTGTAACAGTGAAAGGAGGAGTGCTGAGTATGTACATGCATACCTTGCATGGGCTCAGATTCTTGCTTCTCCCAGTTAAGCTCCTCCTGGAACTGGTGAATTTTCTGACGGCAGCCTTGAATCTCCAACACCTTCAGCACCAGGGTGTCCACGTCTCGGTTGCTAGCTTCTCTGGCTGGCTGCATGGAGCCATTCATAGGGACCTGCATTGGCTGGAATTGCTGCATCGGGTGAGGATAAAGAGAGGACATCTGCTGTTAGGTCGCCTGCACACCTGGAACATGGTGCGGTATCAGTACACACTGATAAGCACTCCGGGTGCTTCCCAGGTGAAACAGGATTGGCTTACCGCTTGACTAAGCAAGAGTCTCTCCCTCCTCAGAATATCCCTCACTGTCCGCACCAGTTGCATAGGCTGAGACTTGAACATGTTCTGTAAAGTAGTTCAGCAGGTTTGGCTTGTTACCATATTTAACGGCACTATGAACACACACTCTGGGCTTTACAAGGCAACACACCAAGTGGTTTTGAGCTGTATGGGTGTTATTAAAATATATAATGAAGAACTAAACTGTGGGTAATCAGACCTATTTGCAATAAAACCGATGATCATAATTGGTTGGGAGGCTATCATCACTGTCATCAAACATGCATCTCCAAAAATGCAGATGTTACAGGAGAAGGAAAAAAAGCTTAAAGAAAACTTTTAAATATCAAATAAAATTGATTTCGGAGCATTTCTATTGGCCTATTCATCATAAAATCATACAATATAAAGAACAACTCACAGATTCTCATTATGGAACGAACTGAAACTGGACAATAATGGAGATTCATGGTTTTGATTGGACTGAGACGTTATGTTTTGAAATGAGCAGCACAGAGCTTCACTAACTTTAATTCAGGATTCAGTTTGTGTTAAACATGTTAAACCTACTAAAACTACACGAAATAGTAAACTAAATAGTCTCCCTATATAGTGCAATTCTTATTAAGAAATAGGGGTCAATCTTGGTCACAGTATCAGAATGTTTCACTGCAAAGAATTATCTTTAACATTCAGAACAAGTACCATATTCTTGCTAATGTGCTGGAGTTTGACCCTCTCCACCACATTGGGGTTGTGACATGCCACTTTACATAGGAGCTCCAGCATCTGGTCCACCAGCTGCAGTGCCAGGGGGCCCTGCTCCACACTGTCCACGTTAAAATCCTCCCTGAGACCAAACACAAGCAGTCCAAAGAATCATTTAACATGTTATTAATTTACATTAAATATTTATCCTAATATGAATTATGAAGCAGCATCAGCACTGGCTAGCATCACACCGAGTGACATGGGGGTAAAGGGAGTAAAGAGGGTAAAGGCCAGCCATGAAGGACGATGGCATGTCCAAGCATCAAACCTGCATTGTCCCTGTAAGAGAGCCAATGCTTTGCCAGCTGTCCTGCACCACAGATGTTCTGGCTTTTGTTAAATCAAAACGCAACAGCCCCTTTAAGTCCAGTGAGCTGTGAGGTGGGGCCTCCATTAGCATCAGTGAACCTTATGTTATCCATGACACTGTCTCCTGTCTCACTCATGGTAATTACTGACCAATGCATAATGGGAACATCCCACAAGACCTGCCTGATGTTTTGAAGATGCTCTGACCCAGTCGTCTAGCCATCACAGTTGGTCCAGCCATGGCTATGGTATCATTGCGGATAAAACCATGTCCCAACAACCCAACCAAAACTTTGCCAGTGCTGTGCCACTTTGGACTTTGACTCTCATGGTTAAACACAGTTCATATCCAGAATGATTGTCTATGGTTATATAAAAACTGTTACTGTACCATCTCTGTTCCTCAATCCAGTTGGCCAAGTAGTGTCTGACATCTATGGGGAATGCGTCCGGGTAGAGCTCGTTCAGCGTCTGGGTGGACAGATTTGGAAGCTGCTGGGAAATTTGCATCCACAGCGCCATGGCAAGGCAAAGCTGAAACAGCCACAAAACAAAACATCCATATTACTGAGGTGCACAGGGAGAAACACACACATACACACTAGTGAATTCACACACACACACAGGGGAAGTGAGCACACGTGCCCGGAGCAGTGGGCAGACCTGTCCACAGCACCTGGGGAGTTAATTTCCTTAAGAACAATTCAGTCAGGTCCTGCCAGTTCAGGGAATCAAACCGGCAACCTTCCAGTCAAAAGGCCAAAGTCCACCCAACCTATCTACTTTCCTTCAGAAGTTCTGGATTGGCTGAATGGGGTGTTAGATATGGTTTGGATTTGAAACCTGCAGGAGGGTCCCTCTCCAGTAAAAGGGTTGACGACCCCTGTGGAAAAAGTAAGGACACCTCAACTCCGTATCCCGCTCTGTTTATATCCCGATGTAGATATAAATATCAATATATCGCCTCAGCCCTAATTATTAATCACATTACAGCTGTAAAGAGCAGTTCAGGAGAAGAAAAGGAAGAGAAAACAGGAAGAAGAGAGATAGAGGGGGACAGAAGAAAAAGAGAAAGAAACAGAGAGGACAGAAGATTAGAACAGAAAGAGAGACATGGAAAAGGAAGAGAGAGAACACAAGAGAGAGAAATTAGAACAGAAAGAGGAAAAGGAAGGTATCAGTCTTATGTTAAGTACTGCAAATAAAAACATTAATGCAAATAGCCTTCCCTTATTATTATTATTATTATTATTATTATTATTATTATTATTATTATTATTATATGTTTTATTGCTGAACTTCACTGTTACTGTCTAGGAAGCTTGTTGAGGTGCTACTGTCATTAAAAGAGTTCTATTAATATAGCTTTTATCTATTATTAGGGCTGAGGTGACATAAATATTTATATTTATATTTATATCGGGATATAAACATATGGGCTAAAACAAATTAGGACACCTCACGAAATCCTTTGTTGGTTTTACTATATTTAAGTATATTGTGTATAAAGAAGAAATAATGATGACATTTCAATAAGTCATCTTCTTGTCAGAGCTCTGTCTAAAGCCCCCTGCATGGTGTGAGAATGTGAGTGGGACATTAAAATTCAGTGTAAACAACATCTCCTCAGGCCATATCGTGCTCTGTTTATATCCCGATATTGATATAAATACTGCTATATCGCCCAGCTCGAATTATTAGTTGTTCGCTGTTCTGAGAAATCTATACGTTAACTTACATTAAAAGTGCAGAATGTAACAATCCATGAACCTTAACCCCACCATAATTACAGGGGTATAATAAACACCATCATTTACCAAAGTCAGCATTGGACTAAAAAAGGAACAGGCCTAATATTACACTCCATATCTCTGCTGCTGCTCAGAAGAGTTTCTGGAGGTTAACAGTCACGCGTTCAGACACACGTTCAGTGTTTCGGGCAGAGCTGCCAGCGAGTGGTCTCTCCACTTTCACTTGTTGTTAAAAAACAAGAACAAGTGAGGGGGTGGTCTGACTTTTGTTTGGGGAGAGAAAAGAGAGTACCCAGTACATCCTGTCAGCTTTATCTCCTGCTAACATAAGGAGACCGTGCACTCAGTATACAATAGATGGTGCATCTCGACAGTTTTTAAATGAACCGTGCAGCTGTGGTGTAAAGTGCCTGTAGTAGACTTACACAAATACACAACAGCCACCAGCTTGGCCAACTATAAGACTAGACCTGCCAAGCTGGAAAACAGGCATCTCAATCATTTCTGCAGTATTTCAGGCCTGGAGTTACTGTTTTAACATGTCATCATTATCAATGTTATTCTATCATTAAAAAGGACCAAGAATGTGCAAAACTGAATGAGCAAAGAGGCAGAAGAAACACTTTATGAATAAAAGATGGCACAAATGGGTTGCAATACTGTAATACAGTTATTAAAAAACGATTCTGGACAAAATCTGCTAATAAACAAACATTTAAAAAGAATTAGATCATTAAACGTCTAAAGGCCCAACAATGTGCAAAGCTGAATTTCCCAAAATGGAATTTTGGAATCAAAAAAGCTTGAAACTCTGATGTTTTGAACCCAAACAGGCAAAGTAAGCTACAGAAAACCTGCTTCCAGGTCTTGTGATGTCACAATTCATTTGCATACACTATATGGATAAAACATTGGGACACAAGCTCATTCATTGTTTCTACCACAGTCAAGGGGATTAAAGACTTTATCCTGCTTTTATTGGAATAACTTTCTGCTAGACTGTGGAATATTGCTGTGAGGATCTGACAAGAGCTTGAGTTAGGTCAGTATATTGGACGATCACCACCCCACGCCTACTACCTCCAACTCCCCAACTCATCCCAACCCAAAGTATTGGATGGAGCACCATCATTCCGGACATATTTTTACTGCTCTAGATCATTTGGGGAAGGGGGGTTATAACCCTTATTAGGCACAGTGCCAATAGGTTCATGTTTATCTGCTCAAGAGAGTCCTATTGGCAGTACTTTCTAGATGGTTAAGACAAGCTTTGTATGCTCATTTGCACAAAAATAGAATACTGTGATCGTTTAATTCCAAAATTAAAATATATTTCATATTCATTACATTTAAAGTGATATATTTCGAGCTTTTTTTGTTTTAAAGTTGATAGAATATAAAATATGAAAATAAAATGTCGACCTTTTCGAATGAAATTGTGATCATGAATGAGGTTTTTAATGTTATTCACATTTTTTTTGAGGTGCACTAGTATGTCAGCAACGGGTGCAACTGTAGCTGAATGCATTCATTTGAAGGGATGTCAACAATCATTTGTCCACTTATTCAGTCTAGCAATGCACAATACAGGTTATACGCAGCACTTCAGTCCAGTTTTTGGAATGCAGCAGTGTTCAGAGCAGAGGTCATTCAGTGTCACAGGTCAGATAAAATGGATAAAATATGTTAAAACGAGTCCTGCTTGTATTTCTTGCATTAAAACACAATTGTTATTAGTGGCCAATGCAAAAAAAAAGGGTTCAGGCCTGATGTGGGCACCTGAAATATGAGCCTTTCTTAAACACTTAAAAATTAAGTGTTTCTTAAAAAAAATATTAAACCTTGAAAAAAAACCTCACACGTGTAAAGTCAGGATGTTTTTGTTTGACAATAATAAGACACATCTTGGATCTATATCAGCTCCATTATGCTGCACCAATGTCTACAGCCTAAAAAAAACAAACACTAAAGGGTGTGTCTGATTAGTCATTATAAAAGCCTTAACAGACTTGATTAGGCCGGGGAAGTTCCAACTTCCAGAGTGAGAAAAATGACTCCTTTTTATATGTACATGAATGACATTCCCTTGTGGTGTCATCAATCACAGTCATCATTAACATCACATCAGTTCTGTTCGAAAGAAATGCAAATAAGGGAATTGACAAAACAGCTGTTTGGTTGCATACTGTACTCTACAGACCATGAAGAGGAGAAATGCTACTGGTTCAGGAATCAGTTCCCTCAGCCACACACACACTAGGGGGACCAGGGGGTTCCCAAAATGGTTCATCAAATTACGAACAAACTCATGAACCATGTCAGAAGACGTCATTAATTCTGTGAATCCAGGCTCAAAATTGAACAAACTTCATCATTCTCTAGTCTGTTACACCTGAACCATTTTACACTCACCAAAAAAGTCGTTTTTGCACCCAGGAGGAAAGTAAAGGTTACCAAGAACAATAAATCATTAAAAATAAAGACTAATATGATCAATATTTCAGAAGTTTCGTCTCTCAGTGTCGGGTTTAACGCAACATGCCAGACGTCTCTGCATGGAGTTGTAGAGGTTCCTAACGGTGTCCTGTGATAATCCAGCCCATGCATCTTGAATGTTCTCACTCAGTTCTGCAGATGGTGCGGTAGGGGTGGTGTTGATATCGTCCAATAGCATCCCACACATTTTCAATCAGATATAGGTCTGGAGATGAAACTGGCCATGACGTAATATCTGTGTCTTCAAGGCGAGATCTTGAGACAGCAGCAGTAAATGGACGAGTGTTGTGTGCATTCCATAAAGGCAGGCGGACTGGTTGCAGGACAATCTGACAACGACTGAAACTGCACCCCAACCGTGACACCAGGCCTTGCCGATGTTTGACGTGTGACAACAAATCATTGATCTCGGTGCTGAACACGGTGGCTCCACATACTGATTCGTTGGTCGTCTCCACCAAGGCAAAAGCAGGACTCCTCACGGACGATGACCCGCTGCCATTGTTAGAGACTCCGTCACAGACTGTCACGACACCATTGCAGTCATGCACTGTAATCAGTCGATTCCTTCCTTCTATTTGTTTGACCATGTGTGTTAATAAAATCAGGGAAACGGGGAGGTAACCATGAGCACTTACTGTGGAATGCTCTGACCTGAGGTAAGAAGCCCGTGCTGTCTAATGCTTCAATCTGTCCTAAAACGTAAAAAATGTATTTTTGTTTTAAACGTTTGTTTGCGTAACATAGACCTGGATGTGTTTTGAGTGGGACGATCAACTGCATGTGGAATAAGTAATAAACAATATTTCTTATAACACTGTAATTATTTACATTTTTTATATACTTATATATAAAATTAATATATATATATATATAATAATAATATATATATATATACATTATATAAAATAAAATATATATACATTTTATATACAGCAGCTTTTTAGTGCAATTTCAAATAAAGAAGCATTTTAACTTATAATCTGGGCACCATTTGCTATTAAGCAAACATTTCTATGATCCATAAAACCCACTGCATAGGTATGTAAAATGATTTAACCTCATGGCCCCTAGGCTACTCAAATGTTCTTAATTTGAGATATAAATATTAACAAAATGCAAGTTGATAAAAAAATTATCAATTTTTTACTTGAAAGGACAATAAAACACTTCACATCTCAGAAATCTTGTTGGAAATGATCATCCTCTGTGTTTTTGCATTTTGCAAAACTTCTGGTGATCAGTAATTTGTAATGATTGACAAGGAAATTTATAATAAAAAAATCTTCAAAATACATGGTCCAAATAAAAAGAAAACAACCTGAATGGCCATTATTATGTTTATTAGTCAGTATTCATCAGTATTATCCCTTCTCAGGACTTTTATTCTGTGAAAAGACCCTCCTTTCTAATCTTCCTCTATAACCCAATATCTGGGTGAGTGAACATCAGCCCCACCCCCTGAGTATGTACAAGTGGACAGAGCGTACTGGACGACTGCTATGGCATTTAAACTGGGATTTAACTGGATTGTAATTAAAGCTGTTTTCTGAGCTGCAGTTTGTTTTTTGTTATGACGTCATGTCATAACATGTCATCATGTCTAGGCTTCATGAGTCATTAAGCATAGAAAATGGCACGTTACTGGCCGCAAAGTGTGGATCTCGAGTGAACTGTAAATCTGCAGTGTGACAGTTTATGCAGTACTAAAATATTTTTTTTAACAGTGAAACGTTACATGTTCAAATGTTTGTGAACAATTTGGCCTGCAGAATAATCAGACAAACAGGTAAACATGAACCTACTTGCTCCATGTCAGTGGTCTAAGGCCAGTGGTGGGTGAGGGGGGTATGCATGTTGGATTAGGTGATTTTCCAACATCCTGACCCATCCCATTCTTGTCACTTAATGCAATCAAATCTTCACAGAAATGTTCAAATCTCTAGTAGAAAGCCTTCCCTGGACAGACATTCTTGATTTTCAAAAAACTAAATATGTATTTCATTAATTTAATTTAATTAAGCAACTAATTTTACCAAAACATTACAAAAGTGGGTGTGGCTTAGGCCAAAAATGCTGGAAATGTGCACAAATTTACAAACAACTTGCAGCTTGTGACACACAAACACACTGTAATGTAGGCAACAAATCAGTCTCTCTTATGAAACAATCCTTTCTCTTATTAGTTGACTGACACACGTAAGGAATAGTGTTCTTATTTTTTTTAATTTGTTGTTTTTAGTTCATTATTGATTAGTTCCATTACATTATTGAATTCTGGTAGCCAGGCGTAACAGATCTGTGTAATCAAAATGACCATAATACACTAAACACACTCTCTCACTGGTGTTATTGCAGGAAAACGGAAAAAGGAAAGACCAGTAGCACACAAAGGCCATAAAAGCGTCCAGTGACTCCTTTTCCAATACTCTGACTTAATGACTCAGTATGACAAGTCATGTGGGGCAGAGCAAAGCACAATCTACCCTATCATTTACACAACGTACACAAACAGCCGACAGACCTCTGGTACACGTTATAATGTGAAGTACTGGAAGTGATGTGATTGGAAATGTTACAACCTACCCGTTAGGTGTGGTTAACTGTAACAGTAGCTACAAATCTGATGGGCAATTCATTTAATTTAAATCATGTAAATGAAAATACGCCAAATACACGAATGATGTTTCCATATGGACAAAAAAATCATATCCCCATATATATTATAGTTGAATTGCGATATACGATACATAATGTAAAAATTCAGTCTGAAAAACATCGGACACCATTACTATATTTAAAATGAAATGAAAATTAAATTTCAATAAGTCATCTTCACCCCAGACCTCTTATGTCCTCTCCATGGTGTGGAGGTGTCAGAAAGTAAAGTAGGAGCTGAGAGCAGGGAGTGGAGCAGAACAAGGGAGAAGAAAAAAGGTTTTACACAAGATTGAAAAAGAACATTATTTAAAAACTTTAAATAAATTTCAATATATCGATATATTACCTCAGCCCATATCCCCTCTGTTTATACCCTGATATAGATATAAATTTCAATATATCGATATATCACCTCAGCCCATATCCCCTCTGTTTATACCCTGAAATATATTAACATTTTTATATATCGGTATATGGCCTCAGGCCATATTCCACTCTGTTTATACCCTGATAAATTAAAAAATTTCAATATATCGATACATCAACTCAGCCCATATCCCGCTCTATTTATTTATACCCTGATATAAAAATAAATTTTAATATACTGCTTCAGGCCAGGATTTAAATGGTGTTCAGTGTTGGAGCTGATCAGGTCAGAGTTGATCCATCACCAAAGACTTAAATAAAATTCATTTCCCCTGGCAACTTCCTCAAATGTGGGAAGCTCGACTGCATCATTTCCGATAGTGGGACACAGCATTCGCACTCTCCGCTGTTTGGGCAGCTATGGCCTGGTGGTTAGAGAACCAGCCTTATGACTGTCGGTTCGATTCCTTCAACAGAGCCTGAGCGAAGTGCCAGTTTTGTGAGTTAAAAAAGGTGTTAAACTATTTTGAAAGTGCTGATTCAACTCTGAGAGTGTGGAGCTTTTTAAACCCTGAAAAGTGTTGAAATCAACTCTGTGGTAATTAATTCAACACTGAACCTTTTGCTGTGTAGACCTCAGAGACGGGATTGTACCGAGACACAGATCTGGGGAAGGAACAGAAACATTTCTGCTGCACTGAAGATCCCAATGAGCACAGTGGCCTCCATCATCTTCCTAGAGCTGGCTGCCCAGCCAAACTGAGTGTCTGTGGTAGAAGGGCCTTGGTCAGGGAGGTGACCAAGAACCCACTGGTCACTCTGACAGAATGCCATTGTTGTTCTGTGGAGAGAGGGGAACCTACCAGAAGGACAACCATTTTTGCAGCACTCCACCAAACAGTTCTCTATGGTAGAGTTGCCAAATGGCACCTAAACGAATCTCAGACCATCAGATTTTTACTGAATGCCAAGCATCATGTCTGGAGGAAACCAGGTACTGCTCATCACCTAGTAATGCCTGCATCAGGAACTGGGAGACTAGTCATGGTCGAGGTAAAGATGACTGCAGTGATGTACAGGGACATCCTTGATGATAACCTGCTCCAGAGCGCTCCTGACCTCAGACTGGGATGAAGGTTTATCTTCCAACAGGACAACGACCCTAAACACACACCCACGATAACAAAGGAGTGTCTTCAGGACAACTCTGTGAATGTCCTTAAGTGGCCCAGCCAGAGCCCAGACTTGAACCTGATTGGACATTTCTGGAGATATCTAAAAATGGCTGTGAACCAACACCATTCAATTTGATGGAACTTGAGAGGTTCTGCAAAGAAGAATGGGAGAAACTTCCCAAAAGTAGGTGCATCAGACTCAAAAAAGTGCTTCAACAAAGTACTGAAGAAAGGCTGTAAATACTTATGTATTTTTGTTATATTTTATTTTTAGTAAATGTGCAAAGATTTCAAACAAACGTTTCTCACTTTGTCATTATGACGACTTGTGTGTAGAAAAATGACTCCATCAATATATTTTCCAAACAGTTTCGATTAAACTGTCACATTATAATACTGGGTTCCTTGCTTGGCAGTATCTTAGATGACAACTTTCCTGTCTACTGGCTTTAAATACCTAAACACTAAAGATGCAACAGAATAACCATGTTTTCATTAATATTATAATTTACGCCATAGTACACTGTAGTAAAATGTCCTAAAATCACAAGCTGCAGCTTACTCAGAAGTGTAAGGCAGTGTCATATCACAGAATGACTGGCAGTGGCATCGGTGTTAACAACCCCCACGTCAGTAACGGTAAATCTTTTGCATATTTTAATAAAGTGGTGAAAATCCATCACTTCGATTCATGTATTCACTGGATCTTACTGATATAAAATATTTTAAAACGTAATTTTAAAGCAATAAAAAAAACCAGTTTGCTATGTGCTTATTTTGATGCATGAAACTGAAATTCCATCTTAAAATAGCACCGCAGTTCTATTCTGCCTCCAGTAATTTCTACACCGTTTAAAGTGGATCAGAACATTTCAAGAAATAAGAAGCTTTTTGAACACGTTTAAAACAGAACATGTCCGTTCTGGTTAATCTAATAAGAAGGAAATTCGGGAATGTATGTTGAACTCGGAGCTTAAACCAGCACTCAGAGCTTATAGGAGCAGGTCTGCGGCCAGTATTCAACTTGCATTGACTATGTTGGTGCATTTTAGGAATGCGCTGTGTACTGGGGGAAGCAGATTCGATGAACTAGTAAAATAATCTAGTGGAATCGTGGTAGGTGATGTAAAGCCATTGCTAACTAATAGGTTTTTGGTGGATCTGATGTCAGATGGGCCAAAATATAAGATTTCATCTAAAATGAAACTTTGTGGAAACTACAGAACAGGTTTTTTTCTTCCAGTTCTGAGTAAGAATAGATTATAGATATGCCTACCGCAGTTGTTACATTACCAATTATCCTACAATAATTGAACATGACTTCAATTTTAATATCGACCATTATGTTTCTCTTTGTGGCCAATTAACAGGAATGAGCTGGTATTTCAAATTTATTTGAAAACAGCATTATTTTATGTATGTTTTATTTATTCTATTTATAAATAAATAAATAACATAATATAATATTCTTAATAATTTACAGTTAACTGCATAAGTATACGATTATATTTCCATTATATTAGTGGCAGAAATTAATAATATTATTCACATAATAACAATATAATTTTTAGAAAATCATTAGACAGGAGACAGGAGACAGGTTTTACTCTTAGAACCCAATATCTGCACTTTGTGGGTGGCTACATACAATTTTCAAGGCTTCATCAGTCTAGGCTTACACATATCATTACAAACTACATGACATATCTAATGATGGTGGTCTTGATGCATTATCAGTGACTATTCCAGTTCAGAAAACAGTTAAACCCACTCATTTCCTCCTGAATTAAGTCCCATTTTACTGCTATGTCCATGTGTATAAGCTCAACCTGCATACAGACTCCAACTGATCAGCGAGAGGGGGCGGGGCCGATAATATCACTGACCCATAGTGGGTTATAGAGGGAAGTGAGAGAAAAAAGGCTTTTTCAAGCACATAAATGTTCAAAATTCAGAATAAAAGTCATGAGAGGGGATAATACTGATACAGACATAATAACAATAAATAATAAATGACAGGTTGTTTTTTATTTCGATTGTCAAGTGTTTTGAGGAGCTTATTATTGCAAATATCTTTTTCAGTCTAATCCTTAGAAATAATGCATTATTAAATCTTACATTTACAGCCGAAAAACAATCCTGATGATCAATTTCCAACAGGATTTGTGCGACTGTAAGTGCCAGAACGCACACAAACTACATTTTTGATGAAAAACATGGTCACATATCTAAATTCCCAAACGATATCCTGAGAATAAGCGTGAAGACAAAACTGAGAATAACAATAGGTGGCATGTGCTACTGTCTCCTATAAATACGTTTCTGTTTGGGTCAATAAAAGTACGTGGAACTCGGAAACCAATCCCACAAAACTGGCCGAGGGCTGCGAAGCTTGTTTCTGGTCCAGTTTGCGTAGGCCATAGCGAAACAGGCAGCGTGTTGAAACTTAAGGGGAACAGAAACTAGTAAAGGCCTGGCAGATTGTTTGACAAATCATTTCTTTTTCCAACAGATATCACACACCAAACAGCACTGTAACTACAGCCCAGATCCCAGAGTGTGAATATGAGACACAAGGGAAAGAAAGGGCCTGGATTGAGAAATGACACACCAGTGTTGACAGTGTTTTAACACTGAAACAGCTGC
The DNA here is from genome assembly GCA_034509495.1 of Acestrorhynchus altus. NCBI lineage: Eukaryota > Metazoa > Chordata > Actinopteri > Characiformes > Acestrorhynchidae > Acestrorhynchus > Acestrorhynchus altus. Next base: position 23,867,629 of record CM067518.1, read on the forward strand.
ATTATTTAGAAAAAAATATGTATCATAAAAAGATACACCTGACTGATTGGCTGGGGGTGTTACTCTCCCTGGGGGGGAGGGGTGGGGGGGGGGTTTTCTCTGGGGGTATTATTCTCTCTGGGGGGTGTTACTCTCACTAGGGGGGTTTAGATCAGACCAGGCCTGTCATTCTCTAAACGTCACTGGGACGTTGGAGCATAATGGCATGAAAACCCAGGTGATAAGAAACGTTCCAGGCTGTGAAATGAGCAGAAGCCTGTCCTCTGCGAGCAGCCCAGACGAGCAGAGGGTTTGTTGCATAAGTGCGCCAGTCCATGGTTTAGTCCCCGGAACTTACTGGGTCCTGCCTTCACACAAAGCCCTCCAACATACTAACACACACCAGCAGCACCAGAGCAGAGCAGAGAAGATGGATCTGGACCACCTCTGTTCGACGCCAGTTCTTATACAGAAACAACCTTATCCGCCTTCCGTGTGTGTGTGTGTGTGTGTGTGTGTGCTTTCTTCCCCTTCCCAACTCGGCTTTACTTTCACTTTTCGGAGCTGATCTGCGATCTGCAGCACCTTCAAGCGTTGAGTGATGGTGGAGCTCAGGAACCTACAGGTCCTACAGGCTCCGGCTATAAGCCGAGAACGTTACGGCAACGTTACTCATATATATATATATATATATATATATATATATATATATATATATATATGTGTGTGTGTGTGTGTGTGTGTGTGTGTGTGTGTGTGTGTGTGTGTGTGTGAGCAAACATTGCCACAACGTTTAAATAACGTTAAATAAAAAAATATCCACAAACCTAGAACGTTATTTGAATGTTCAGCAACGTTTTTGAAAAGGTTCCATGAAAACAAACCTTGTAGAGTTTTATAATAACGTTAATAACGTTAAACAAATAACGATAAACGTTTAAGGGATGTGCAGACTGTTGGTGAGGTAACTGAGAACGTTATAAGAACATTCAGCAACGTTTTCAAAAAAGTTCCACTAAGGTTAGAATGTCTATTTGGGGAATAAGCAAGGAAACATTAACCCGAACGTTAAAATAATGTACAAAAGAACCTTCCAGGAACGTCCAGGAAACGAGTGATTCTAGGGACAAAAATTGGGCGAATTGAGCGGTAGCTAACTGAGAATGTTTTAAGAACGTTCAGCAACTGTTTTGATACGTTCCACGAAGACAAACCTGTACATTTTGAAAATAAATGTATAAACGTTTACAAAACAGAACATTAAAATAATGTTAAATAAAATTCTGTTCTAGGAATGTTCCGGAAACCTGTCAAACGGAACGTTAGCTTGCTGAGAATGTAATAAGAACGTTCTGTGAAGTTTAGCTGATATACTATCTAGAATGTGAAAGGCCCATGATCTATTTTGAGAATAAATGAATAAACATTGACAGAATGTTACATTTAATTTAACAATTAATTTAAAACATCAAATTCAAAGGTTTCAGGTAGATTAACTTGTAAATTGAAAAAAATAATTAATGAACAATAACAAAAAGTTAAAATTAAGTAAAACATTCCAGGGACGTCGAGAAAATGTATCAAATTAGCAAATTAGCAAATTGAGAATGTTATAAGAATGTTTTTAAAAGGTTCAATGAAGGTTATCTTGTAACATATCTCATTTCCATTTAGACAAACACTTATTTTATGGAAACATTTGAAGCAACATTCCCAAAACAAAAAATATAAACATGTCTAAACTAACAGACCAGCTTGCTCTAATGGTTGAAGATGGTCTAAGCTTGTCTTCGATAGCCAGCAGAAACATGCCTTGTGCTGATAAATTAGCTGGTTGTCCAGCTCTTATCCAACATAGTGAATGTTGCATTTGATTCTGGTCAAGCTGGTCAAACAGCTCGATCAAGCCAAACTATCAAAGCCAAACAAAAAGCATGCTACGCTACAACCAACCAGATTAACCAGCTTTACACACTTTATCAGGGTATCATCACTCGTACTACACTGATACATAATATGTAATCAACAGGAAAAAATAAAGCCTGATAGCAAGAGGATGCCAGACCACTGTTGGCCCATTGACAACTAATCTCGAGGTTTTCCAGGGTGGTCCTAAAGTATTAAAAAAGCAAATATTTATTACTTTTATTAATTTATTCCTACAATTGATTAATTTCTCTTTTTGCATTATCTGTTGAAAATGAGTGAAAAAGCATGTTTTCACTGCATCAAAAGCAACATTTAAGAAAGTTATATATCAGGCTTGGTTCTTTTTTTTGCTCACAGTTATTTATAATATTCATCCCAGTTTGAGTTCTAAAATTAAAGTCTCTGTGCATTCGGGTGGTCCGAGGGTGGACACCAGGCAAACAGTCACCCGGGGCCAAACTTATCCAACCACTGGATCCTCATTATCTGGGAATGTGAAGAACTGGGGAATTATTTAATCATAGAATTTACACAGGGAATAAAATTACATCATTCTTTGGAATGTGCTTATCAAAGGAACATTAACAGAATGTTAAAATAAAGTAAAATAAAAAAAGGGGCGTCCAGAAAGCTTGACAAATTGAACTTTATAAGAACCTACTAATAAGAATAAGAAAAGAAACAGCCTTTTATTAACACTAAGCTGGTGTTAGTAACTGTTGTGTAAGTAATGAACAGAGTGAAGCTCACTCTGAAACTAATAAATGTGAGAAGGAGAGTTTACTGTGCTGCTGCTGCTGTGTGTGTGTGTGTGTGTGTGTGTGTATGTGTGTGTGTGTGTGAGTGTGTTCAGTGGGTGGAGACTGTGCGTCATTCTGCCCTCACTGGCACCATTTCCAGTAAAAGGCTTGGTTTTGAAACTCTTCCGGGTCTCTCTCTCTCACTCTCTTCCCCTCTCCTTTTTCATTTCCTCTCTTTCCTGTCCTTCTCTCTCTCTCTCTCTCTCTCTCGCTCTCTCTCTCTCTCTCTCTGAATGGTGAAATATGATACATACATACAGTGTGAAAACATTAGGACACCCCATGAATTCCGTCTTCTTTCTTTTTTTCACTTTATTTAAACTTTGAAATTTGATCTTCATTTCTTCTCTATACACACTAGGTCTTATCCCCCCTTCTTAGTGTGCGTGAGAGCGTGAATGGGGTGGAGGGGAGCAGAGTAGAGGAGGAGCTGAGCGCAGGGGGTGGAGCAGAGCGAGGGGGCAGAAAAAAGGTTTTTGCCTGATTGAAAGAGAATGTTATTTAAACAATTCTTTTATATTTAAAAAATTAAAAAAGCCTATATAAACGATATCTCTTCAGCCCATATCAGACTTTGTATATATCCTGATATAGATAAAAATATCAATATATCACCCAGCCCAAGGTTCTACTTCTCTCTCTCTCTCTCTCTCTCTCTCTCTGTCTCATATTCGGGTCCTTTCTTTTCCATCTCTCTTCAATCTAAACCTCTACCTCTCTTTGTCTTCCTCTGTCTCCTGCTCGTCTCTTTTCATCCTCCTCTCTTCCAGCAGAATTGAGTAAAGGGGAGGGAGGTGTGTCATCCTCTCCCTATGAAACTGAGCTAAATGTATGCAGGTTATAAAACGATGTTGCACGAACATTAAAAGGCCTCTTAAACATCTGCTGTCTCAGTTCTCACTGTTTAGTGTGGCATTAAAACATATTTACCAACGTTAGATTGAAGCCATTCCTACACAAATGGAAAATCTCACACAGGGCAGACGGGAGTGCTGTGGACCAGCTGCAATAATCTGGTACTGCCAAAAGATGGCAACAACTAACCATGTCTTATGGATGAGGAGCAGGAGGAAAGATCTCCCCCAAATGTAAAAGCTGAAGATTTCTTAATGCAGTTGATCTGATGGTGGTCTGAAGGTGTCGGATGGGCTCAGTGACCATTTTCCATACAGCATTTTAAGTCCCATCATCTGCATGAACTGAGGTCAGCAGCTGCACAAGAAGCCTGTTAAATGAGTAAGAGGGACAGACGTCTGTCTTGCCATCTGGTGTCATGTTTAGAAATCAGCTCTTCTTGTCAGAATTTCACGTGAGGAACATTTTGTGTGCAGGCGGTTTGTGTGTGTGTGTGTGTGAGTGTGAGTGTGTGTGGGGGTGTTATGGGTGTTGGGGGGTGTGTGGGGGACTGGCAGGTTGAAGAGGTCCATGTGAGGGCATTCCTCATATCACAGCCCATTTCCTGACACCACTGTGACGAGTTTGGACTGCATGCATGGACTGTTGCGATAGGTCAGCAGAATTCACTCTGAGCTTCAAGGGATTGTTTTCATGTCCCACTCAAACCTAAACAAAACCAGTGGTTTACCTGATCAATCTCCCACTGATAGAGTTTGACAGGAACCCCCAGATAAAATGATTGTGTTGGTAAATGTTTCGAGTTTTAACTAAATGGCTTGATAAGAATATGTATTCATTTATGGCCTTCTGCTGATTGGTCAGTAGGCACTTCTCCACATTGGAAAATGGCAGGAAAAGACAAATATATGATCAATATGGGAGTGAATTTGAATGTAATTTGAAAATCATCTTCTCTTGGGATTTTGGGAAAATCTCATGATGATTGGCCCAATAAAAATGGTCTAAAATAAATTAAATCTCAATCAAATCTCATAAATTTTGATAAACACCTGTAAATTTACACTGTAAATGATAACAATATTGTTTACTAGAAACGTTTTACACACATTTACACAAATTATATAGTTGTTTAAACAATTCCAAATTTCCAAAACTAAATTTCCATCAAATATTCCTTATAAATATTAGCTTTTCATTCTTTATTACCTTCTATTACAATATATTTGAAAAAATAAATCTGAGACTTTGTTCAAATGAACAGTTAACGTGCATTAACATGTATTTTATGAGCTAACATTTAATTAATTCATTCATTCATTCAAGTTTTAAGCACATTTGCTTGGTGATCAGACTAAAAATAATTATTTTTCAGAAGATAGGATACAAAAACTACTGCTTATGAATAGAAAGTATAATATTATATAAATAATATAAATATTTTTTAAACTAATATTTAAGTAGTATTAGTTTTTTTATTGTTGCTGATATTTCCATAAAGGTTTGGGTTTTTTTTTTCAGAAAGCAGAAAATGAAAGCCCTGAAATACAGAATTCAGCTTCTTAAATTAAAATATATGTTAAAATATATTTTATGATCTAACATTGAAGTGATTAACTAATTAATTAATTTCCTGAAGGCAGATTTTTAAGTAAGTTTACTTGCTGATAAGGCCAAAAAAAAGTTCATATTATGTTTCAGAAAATAAACACACACTTTTTTCACCTTGAAATACAGAATCTAACCACAAAATAAAAGTTTATTATGTTAGAAGTAATTTCATGAATCACCATTAAATAGATAGTTTACTGAAAACAAGGCGAGACTCAGAATTTACAGTCCAGTGTTAAGGAGATATAAGGTTTTGTCACGAGAGCAACGATTTACAAAGTTATTTTGGTCGTGTACTGAGGGTTACTGACCCTTTGGTATCCCCTATCAGTCCAGTGGAGTGGGCAGAAGTAAGCTTATTTATGTTGCTGAAGTTTGCTCCACTGCATTCTTTGGCCCCTTCATCAGGGCTTGTGAAGCTGTGATTATTTCAGGGTCCTCTTAGGTAAAGTCCCTTTGCTGAAGGCTTTGCACATCTGGAATCAATACCACAAGACTTGGTTTGGGGGAGAGGGGGCTACAGGTTGGGCTAGTTACGGCTTTGGCCCTGGGGGTCCATGTGTCCCTGACTTCAAAATAGACTTGATTGCTACCAGCTGGCAGCCCTAACTCACCCGGTGTCAGGGCTCTCCTCTGATGTCAACCTTGTCAGTATCAAGGCTGGACAGGACAATGGAGAGCCAGAGACAAGAGCACCTATACGCAGAGGTGCGGACAAGGATCGGTTCCTGGCAGTGCAGGACTGTAGGTGCTACATGCAGAGTTGACCTGAACGTGGCATCCTCAGTTTGGATCGCAGTGAAAGGCCTTTAGGAACCACTTGTTGTTTCTGAACTTTAGGCTATAACTTGTCTAGAGTGCTGAAGCCTTTCAAATGAAAATACTGCATTGGCCAAAAATCAGTGCTTAAACATCATTAAAGATGAATGTATTTTGCATGAAAGGTCAGAATGGAAATGTCCAAGGCTTGCTGACCATTCTGTTAAATCCCACATTAATCTAATATATAGACAGATCGACACAGATGTGCAAATGCACACACAGTCCCTGTAGAGAAGTATTGCCAAACGAATAGGAATCTCTGGCTCAGAAAAACATGAAATGGTCAGCATGCCCTAATGCTCTAACCCATGGGTTAGAGGGGTATAAATCCCCCAGCACTGAGGTGTGGAGGGGTGGAACTGTGTTCTCTGCAATCATGGTTCCATTAAAAATATACCCCCAAATTTCCATCTCTGTTTGGAAGTGCCAGATACTCAACCCTGTAAAAACTCTCCCCATCACATACGATGCTCCCAACTCTAGGACAGTGAAGACTGTCATACATTTTGAACTGCCACTCATTGCATCATTACTGGGCAGCCAACACACTTGGAGGAAAGTGCCAGGTGCCCAGCTCCAGCTAACACATGCCAGGTTTTCCTGGCACAGTGAAATGCAATGAATCCAGATTGCATTGTTCTACAGGCTTGAGGAAAGTGACGTTTGAAATTGTGCAAACGGTCCATAGTTTGGATGGAGTTCTTCTATGTGAAACCAGAGATAATGGCCCCCTCCCTCAGAGGAGCCCAAAGTTAGTTCTGGGTTAGACCTTTTCCACCAAAAGAACTCTTGAACTGGTTCTGTTCAGGCTTGTAAGAACCTTGGTGTTTTTTAGCGACCATCCCACATTTACACCAGTTTTAGTGGCACCATGGATACACTGACTACGTCATGAACACAGGGAGCTGCACGGCCTCAGTGAATGGAAGTGAGAAGATGACAGAGCATATAGGCTACCTGTGAATGTTTGTGCTGTTACAGATGTTTGTTTTTTCTCCAAAAAGCAAACATGGAACCAGAATGGAGCCCTTTCCACATGGCAAAGCACCCAGAGTGAAATGTAGTGCAGAGTCAAAGAACCCTTGTGCAATGTGGAACCCTTTTTGAGCGTAGAGGTTATGGAATCTAGTCCTGTATTGATAAATGCTAATCTTCCATTCATTTCACTCTTTTTGAAGTTTTGACGTTTCTGCTGAAATTGATGAACATAAATAGAGCTGTAGTTAATTCAGCTTGTGCCACAGTTCAGAGGTTCAAAAGGTTGAGTTCAAAATGAGCAGGTCAGGTCCCTCAGATTCAGAACACACAAGCAAGACTGGTTGCTATGGTGAAAGAGGTTATAGCGTATGAGATATGGGGATAGGGGAATATGGAGATGTGGCAATTGACCTGTTCTTCTGTAGCTTAACACAGTCCAACTTTAAACTGGAGCCTCAACATTAGTTCTAAACTCAGGGCTGAATTTGATACTTAACTCTAAATTCACAGCATGAATAATGCATTTGTGGGTGGACAACAGACTGGTCAGTTTTGCATTTATTTAATTTTTATATGACCTTTCCCTAATGTCTCTCACTGTATAAAAACTGTATATGTAAATGAGCTCTGTTATGATTTGCTGTCCTAAATAGTGTCTCATTTATTTAATTAGTCCAAAATATTCATAACTAAATCTCTGTGGAGCAAAAAGTTAGATATGACACTGCTGTACAATGAAAAATGTATCTCTGCGTAAATAAACTCAACATGAAAAATAGTTGCATCCAGAAGGAAGTGTGGGATTGCAGTGCTGTTGGTAAAGAAGACAAAAGGTCATCAGGAACAATGAATGATTAAATATGATAGATCTGATCAATATTTATTGATCTACACATACAGAAGTCCTGTCTCTCAGTACGGCGTCGAGTTTAATGCAACATGCCAGACATCTCTGCATGGAGTTGCAGAGGTTCCTAATGGTGTCCTGTGATGATCCATCCCATACAGCTTGAATGTTCTCACTCAGGTTCTGCAGATGGTGAAGTGTTGCTCTGCATACAGTCCCCGAGGGAAACCTCAGTATAGTGTATATATTCAGTACTATGAACATATTCTGTATGAACCAAAATACTTTATTTATAACTAAATTTATAGTCAAAATCTATACTAGTAGAGAGTTTTTGCATGTTGGTCATGTACACTTAATCACAAAAATAAACCATATGATTTATATAAAACTGGACCGATTATTTTGTTAGGATGTACTGGGCTATTAGGACTAGTTTTACTCATTTTATTACTTGGATATTTCTATAGATGAGCAAAATATAAATTTTTAACAGAATGGCTTCATATACCTTCTGCTTAGAAGAGATCTAAAGTGAGAACACACAGCAAAAATCCCATTTTAAGTCAGATAATGGACACACGCCAGGCCTACTCATCAGCATTCTGTAACATCGTACTGAGAGCTATGCTCTCTAAATCCCTGTCCGGTGAGAGGCATACTGGACACCAAGAGAAAATAGCTCAGCACGGTCTAGCCACAGCTTAACATGGACATAAACACTTACTACAGTTACAGCTGAAATACTCCGACGGCTGCGTAATAATTCACACCAACCCGAAACACCGAGTCGTCTTTCAGAGATGCAGATCTAGAAGTTTAAACCACCAGAGCAATTGCAATATTTTAGAACAGAAGACATTGTTTTGTGTGAAAGCTTCTCTGGAAACGTTCTGTAGGTGCTTCCATTCAGTGTGTCAGATAGATCCGAGTGAAAGGTTCATCTTTAACCTCCATCACAAGAAGAGTGGATGGATCTGCATGAGTGACTTTGACGTGGGATATCATTTAATCAGACAGGGCCACACACAGATTCATCTTCACCAAGATAATGCGGGTCTCATCACTGAAGATGACCCGCTGCAATCGGTCGATTCCTTCTGGGTGCAACTCTTTTTTTTTGATGATGAGTGTATGTAAATGAGCTCTGATTCGCTACCTTGAATTGTGTCTTATTCAGTGAGCTGTCTGAGCTGAAACACTCATAATGTCAGAGTGAATGGCTGGAGCTAAACCTCTGTTGGATGAAAAGGTTCGTGCTATAATGAGAGTATTCGTGTGATTAGATCCCCCCAAATAGCAGGTCCATGTGTACTCCTGTGGAAAGCCCCACTGGGACGTTTTGTCCTTGGATTCCATGTTGGCCCTACATGTGGATGCCCACAAGGGACAGTGATGGGACCAAGAGGGAATAAACATGGGTTGTCAACTGCATATTGGGTCCTAGATAGAACCCAGGTATGATTAAGGTGGGTTGTAAAGATGAGGTCCATTTGAGAAGCCCACTTAGGTCATAATGTACAAACTCACTCAGAGCCCACATCCACTTGAAACCCACCTAGTCCATCTCTTTTCAGATGATTTGGTCTAACTTAGCTAAAGGGTGCTCTGATTGGCTGATTTAACACAGCTGTGTTTTAAAGTGCTTCGTGTATGTGCAGTTTGTGAGTTGTCTGTTGGCAGTTTGGTGCGTGTGTGTGTGTGTGTGTGTGTGTGTGTGTGTGTGTGAGTGATTGATTGAATATGGTGGTACCCTGTGATGGCTTGGCACCCTATCCGGGAGTATTCCTACATAGGCCCTACATAGGTGGGCCCTGGTCCCGTCATAACCCTGACTGGGGTGCAGATGGATGGATGGATGCTTTTATAAAGGCTGATGTAAGGGCTTTCGTTGCTTAGTTACATGTGTATATGGAGGCTTAGTACTTGTAGAGCTTTGGTCAGAGTGCCCTTATCATGCAGTATTGGTCAAGGTTACTATATTTTGTGGACAATATAGTCCCAGAAATAAATAGAAATAATCATGATAAATGATATTATTGCCATTTTAAGAACTCCGATGTAGTGATAATAACATACTAATGCAATTTTAAAGAATAATGAACTTATAATTCATATATATATATATATATATATATTAGGGTCAGCAGAAATAATATTATGATATTGTCATGTAGTGTACAATGAGACTATCTGCCACATTATAAGCACATGACTATAATACACCCCCAACCCCCTTGCAGCAGCATTACAAAGTTTGTTTTTCCTTGACTACTAACTAACTAGATCACCGGAGGTCCTGAATCCTGTTCTGTTTCAATTAATCATCTGCTAATGAATCTAGGTGACCTGGCTGCCCCATACACCAAGGTCAGGAGAGGATATGAGTGGAGAGTGCGGTTAGGCAGTTTATCTTGGTCGCCTGCCAACTGGAGCACATTCAGCCGCAAAGAGCGTGAGAAGTCGAGTCGAGTCCACATGTTGACATATTCTCTTTAATATTGTGTGATATTTTTCTCTTAAAATACAGTCTTTTCTGAGGTAGACCATTACAGTTCAAGAACATTATCTTTTTTTTTTTAAAACAGACATCAAAAAAGACATGAAATAAATACTTTCATGTACAATATGTCACAAAAAATGAGGTAGAAATGGTTACAGAAAATGTACAAGAACAAGAACCAAGAACAAAGTTACTGTACTAATGGATTCAAACAGCCAGGAAATGCCAGTTTTGTTGAACAAACTGTTCGTTGGTTAGGCCTGTATAGCATTATGTATATGATACTGATGTTTAGCAGCGGTGCCGGAGGGGTTTGGAAGGATCTACCTCTTGTTTTGGGACTCCGTTTGATGCGTGGACTGCTGTGAAGAATGAGGAAAGTAGTACATTTGGATCCTTTGAAGAAAATGTCATGAAAATATGAGAAAGGAGAGGTTCTACGACATACAAGATATGAGCACACGTTCGATTTTTGGCATCAATCAGTGGCATAAACACCATTTGAGCAGTTCTATCTGACTGCCAGTGACCCCTACATTATTATTTATGTATGACATTATTCTGCATTGCTGTACCGAGGAGAGAGAACATCTCTCCATGTACGGAGACCAGGAGAAACCAGTGGTCTGCATCATGTCAATACTTATAAACTGTGTAGTGTGAGAGTACGAGTCAGCTGGGCTTTGTAGTTTTTCTTCACTCCAGTGCAGATCAATACTCTCTGCGAGGATCAGTCCTATTGACCTGCCTGTACAGCAATGACTGAAGCCACCAACTGGGCTTGAAGGGTCATATGGTGCTATAGGGTTACTGGACATCAGGGAGAATATGGCTACTCCAAAAGGCCGTGGTGATGTGGAGGGGCTGGGGGAAGGGAGCACAGCTAGCCACATGGCCACATAGGGACAGGCATGGGGTGGGGGTGGGGAGATATTACATCACACTACTGGCCATTCAAGCAAGCCACCGCACAGCCTAACCCAAACAAGCCTGTACACACCCAAGACCACTCTGCCTTTCATTGACTGGATGGGGAGGAGTACGCTTGGCCACCAGCTACACAGCAATGCAAATGTGTCTTTCTGTTTCGTTACGATCACACACGTGTAGAAATGATGTACATAATTAAGTTTTATATTTTAATTCATAGATATTTTAAAGTCATTCAGAGAGGTTTCATGTGAAATGCTGTGTTCTTAATGTAGCCAGTCAGAAGACACCTCGCACTAAACTCTTGCAGATGTTTCCTGATGTGTTTTACACACTCTGAGGCAAAACAGCCTCAACATCACACTCACCATTATTTTACCATCAGTGGCAATACATGCCATCAAGACGTCAGTCATGCAAAAACCTCGTATCGCCGAAGTGGAATCTTAACAAGAGAAGGGTGAAAGCGTAACGTTTAGTGGATGTGAAAGTAAAAAGATTTTATTCCAGTTCATTTTGAAATGACTGGAAAGCGGTGCTGCACTCTTCTACTGTGCAGCGCTACCTGCATTCTTATTACCTTAAAGAAATAAGGACGTATAAGAAAACCTTTCCTGCATCCCCACCACAGACTTAATATACAAGACAGTGGTAGATATCGGTGTTGTAGTCATGGTGACCCCACGGTCGATTCAACACCTCTGTAAAGGAATCTGAATCAGTAAGTTTCTCTATAGCAACCATTTCACACTAAACATCTCTGAATGAATTTGTTTACATCGCAACCAGTACAGAATAAAAAATGCTATGAATAGCTATGAAAGGCCTCTTTTCCAATGCAGGGACAAATGGTTACTAAGGGCATATTCGGTTGCGCAGTGTCTGAAATGCTTATTCAAGCTGATGTTCAGCAGCTGTATTGGATGCATCTGAAGGACTTTTTGATGTTTTTGTTGTGATCATTACAAAAGCGCGAGTAGATATAAATGTCCACATACATACACATGAACAGACGTGCGAGCTTAGGGACGGGGTTGTGTTTGTGGGGTGTTCATGTGACAGCATATTTTGGGTTTTTTTTCAACGCTGAATCTGTGGCATTGCAGTAAACGCCAGAATACAGAGAAACTTTAACATCGGTAGAAGCTGCTCCCTCTGGATTGTCTACATGTCAAGCATGTCGGAAGTATGCGTACGTGCGACACATTTACAATCGATTATTAGACATGATTAGCTGCCAATTGCATACAAATGTGTTTTGATTCATCTTTGGGTTGGTACTAGTGATGTTCGAACACGAAAGTGACAGCCCTGGCTCGTGATTTTTGCACAGTCCACGTATTTAAAGATGCACTAAAGTATCCGCATCCAGCAAAGACAGATTCATCTGATGTCGGGAAAGAAATACGATGGAATGGTTGCGTTTTGTTCTGAACAGTTTGTCCAACAAAATCCAGCATCATGGTCTGTTCATCTACAATAACATTTCATGAAGACAGTCATCACTCCATCGAAATCTACATCAGAAATAAAGGGAAAGGATGAGGGGAATATGTATTTATATAGAATTACAAAAATGTGGATTTTTATGGCATCAGATATCCTCTGAAATACCTGAATTACATTCAATGTTAGTCTTTGTAGCATTTTCAAGTTTCTCCTATGAGGTAATACCACAGCTGCAGTGTGTGTACAGGTCTGTGACAGGTTTGTCTCTCACCTCTGAAAAACACCTCATTTCTCACTACTAAGACCCTAAGGTTACATACATTCTTAATCATTTCTGAGGTAAAGAAATTCTTCCTGAGTATTTCAAACAAGACTACATATACTAAGAAAAACAAAATGAAACGAAACAAAAGAGTAAGCAGAAGAGAATACTAAGAATACGTCTGAGGAACCCATTCTTCTCGTTGTTGTGTTATCCAAAGCAACTGTCTCAGGAAATCGGAAAACGGGATGAGGAATGTGAAATGATCTGCAGGAACTTGCGCCTGAAGGTTATGGGTTTGATACCCCCTAGAACACAATCTCTGGTCTCTGCTGCCAAAATTGCATCTGCTATTTTTGTTTGTTTGGTACAGTGTACAGAGAAGATTGTGCAGACAGTAAGGGCCAGTCTCTCTCTCTCTCTCTCTCTCTCTCTCTCGCTCTCTCTCTCTCTCGCTCTCTCTCTCGCTCTCTCGCTCTCATCTTACCTCCGATATCTTAATACTATTTGGGTAGTAATGCATACACTGTTCTAAACAAGACCGTGCTTGGACAAAGTGCACACGATACAACCGCGGTCTAAAACTGACCTTCTCATTCTTTCACAGAATACTGTTGGTTTCAACCAGGTTGCATAACAGTGGTTGCCTTTTGGTAAGTCGCTGTTGATAGAGTTGGTAGGGCAGATACTATTACAAAAAACGTGTTATGGTGCTTCTTTGATCATTTTTGGTCAAAAACGTTATATTTCCTCCAATACGACCCAAAGCCCTTTATCACCAAATGATCAATATAGAGTCCGTTGAAAATAATAAACAATATAATGCCGTTGGAGAGGACTGGCAATAAATATGATTCTGAAAATTGCAGTTTACAGGGGTATTTCTCAAAATAAAAAGCCATCCTGCTTCATACCAGGATCAAGGCTAGTTGGAATTCTAGTGAAACTCCAGAATATATTTCAGATTTTCTACCATGAAAGCAAGCAACTAACAATTGCCCCCTCTCCAAGAAATGCCTAATATTAATTTCTTTGGGGAAAAAATAAAGTATATGTATATTTATAGAAAAAATAACACACCACGGCATGTTTCTAAGAAAAAAAATTGCATTCAATCGAAAATGCTTCCGCACCAATAAAACATCTCCCAACAAAAAAACCCCGCTTTTTTTGGCTGCAAGTAAGTAGCTACAAAAAAAGGAAAAGGAAAAAAAAACAAAAAACAAAATGAAACATTTAGGAGGCTTTTAAGCCTCAACACCGAAAACAAGATGTAGCAGTCCCGATCCAGTGGCTGACCTCTCTCTCAGTGGCTGTATACCTTGCTCCATTCCATACAAGTGTCAAGTTCTTTGGGGGTGCCGTGAGGCCGCACCTTGCAGAAGGCGTTCTCAAAGTCTTTGAAGGCAGGCGAGGAGGAGAGGGGAGCAGGGAGGCCATGCATTTGGCCGGAGGCTGAGGCCGAGGTGGCTGATGCCAGGGCCTGCTGGCAGAGCTGCTGAAGCTCCAACATGGAGAAGTTCTCTGCCCGCTGCAGCACCACAGCCAGCTCCCTCTCGCTTAGGCCACAACCCTGGGGCGCCAGCGCCTGCAGCAGCACTTGCCTCCGTGCGCCCAGGTCCGGCAGGCCCACGTGGTAGCGTTTGGACATGCAGCGAAGGAGCGGCTCCTTAAGCAAGTCTGGTCGCCTTGTGGAGCACACCAGCAGCAGCGGGCCAGCCTGGCCGCGCTGGGTCTTCTCCAGGTGAACCTGCAACTGCTGCCTGACTCCTTCTTCCTCCACCATGGCCTCCACCTCACTCAGCAGCACCACGGCTGGCTGACGGGCTGCTGCAACAGAGAACATGGTGGCTAAAAGCTGCTCTGCCTCACCTTTCCATTTGGACACTAACGTGGCACCGCTGAGCCTATAGAATGTGGCTCCCAGCTGGGACGCGATGCAACGGGCCAGTGTGGTTTTGCCACCTCCGCGTGGGCCGAACAGCAGGACGGTTCTGGGTGGGCGCACGGCTGGATCAGGGCGCAGCACAGGCCAAAGGAGGTCCTCCTCCAGGGCCTCTTTGATGCGATCGTGGCCAGCCAGTTCTGTCCACAGTGGTGCAGGGGTGCAGTCCTGCAGCTCATTATTCACCACGTCCAGGATGCGTTGATCTATGCTCTTCAGTTGCTCAGGACGTTTGTGGGAGAAGTTGTGTTCAACTCCTCCATTTTCTCCCGTCATTGCTGCAGGGGGACTATAATCACCTGCTGCTCCGTAGGGTGGCGATAGCAGGGGCTTCAGGCCGCTGTACTTGCCAACCTCATCACTCCCCAGGCCTGACTGAGATGAGGGTTTGCTAGGCTTGAAGGCTTGTGGGTCTACAAAGCCATTTCCACGACATTCTGCTTTGTCACCTACACCATATGTTGAATCTCCACCAGGTTTCAAGGGGTCATAACCATACTTTCTGTACCGTGAACCATCCCCATCTTCTTCATCCAGGTTCATCTCAAATGCCTTCCTCTTGAGGGAGCCCCCAGGCTCTGAACTGCCCAAGCCACTGTTCTGGTAACCATAGCTGCCCCCGACAACTGTAGGCCTTGAGGTGATAGGGGTAGGGGCGGCAATGCCTGAGGGCAGGTAAGGGGCTGTGGGGTGGCTGTAGGTAGGAGGGAGGCTAGTCTGGTGTGGGTAGGTGCTAGGGGGGTAGTTATAGACAGGAGCAGAGGGTGTATAGCTAGGCACCAGGGTGGGAGCAGACTGCAGGGCATGCAAAGGGGCTGTAGGAAGTGCTGAGCCAGCTTGAGGGCAGTAGCCTGAGGAGAGGTAGGTGCCATTATAGCTGGGGGGGTACTCGCTGGAGTTTGGGCCACTACAGGAACTGCTCCCACTGTAGCCTGAGTCCGACAAGTTGCTGCTGACCGCTGAGACAGGCGGTCCTGCAGATGTGGCCACCACCTTAGGGCCAGTCAGGGTGTCATGGGATGAAGGGGGTACTAAAGGGTAAGTTCCATCAGTGCTGTGTGTAAGAGGCCAGGGTTCTAGTTCACTCTTCTGGCTCCCATTGAGGGCTCCAAAGGCTACCCCCGGCTCAGGGTAGGCACCCACAGCTGGGCGCTCATAGGGTGAGTCCAAAACACCAGAGTATTTCTCGGCATAGCGTTTGAGCAGGTTGGAGGCAGTCAGGGCAGAAATGTCATCGTTGGCCCAGGCATAGCTGTACGAGCCACGTCCACGGTGAGGGTAAAGCTCGGACTTGTGGGCCGGGGAGGAGGTTGTAGAGGACACATCCAAATGTTGCTCAGGCCATTGGCTCAAGGGCTGGGCATGCTCCGGGTTCCAGTGCATCTTCAACAGGCCTGCTGAAAACACAGACAAATATCACAGTTACAGTCTAAGTTATGACATGAAACACAGAGGGAGGGGAATTCTATATAACACACTCAGCATGGTGGATGGGGTAGAATGTGATATGTGCAGTGGACATTCCCTCAGAAGAATATAATCTCTCGACAACACATTTGTTTTTCTGTACTCTGATATTTATTGTACTGGGCAGAGTGATGGGCTCTCGAGAAGGATATTGGTTAATGGTGTTAAATCTCTTTACTCTGCTTCCCCCACAAGACACAATTATGTGACTTTGAGTCTGATGTGGTCAGATTCTTCTGACAGACGGATGACATTTCAAAGCTGGCTTCGAAGTTGCTTTCTGCAGCTATGCAAGGCTGCAGCGAGGTTCATATTACCATCTAGTGCAGCGTCCTGTGACCTCGTGAAATAGCACTTTTTACAACTGATGTTGTCAAATAGAAAGGTGAACAACCCATGAAACAAAGGATAAAGACATAAGCTCCTGGTGAGCCAAAGGGCAACAGTGGCAGGACAAGCTCCCTCAGAGCTGGAGGAAGAAAGCTTGGGAGGAACCAGGCTCACAAGGGGAGACCCATCCTCCTCTGGTCAAACTACTCATACATACGAAACATGGACCGTACAGTCGGATCTGACTCTCAGGATAAGCTACCCACATTAAGCCGATAGATCCTCCCCTCTCTAATATATACATGTTCATTTTTCATTTTAACTGGGACGTTCAGGGACTTTCAACATTTCTGTAAAACCTAATTATTAAAAATTAATCTGTGGTGATAATAAAGTGTTAATAAAGTTAAAACAGCAGTGAATCTGAAAGAGTTTTAAACAGATTCTTATTTGCAATATCAGCCTGTTTTTACCTTACGAATAAATGCATATTTGCTTTTTAAAGAAAAATCAACAGCTTCTCAAATCCATCATAAATAAAAGTCATCAGGCCGTACATCTGTTTAAATTTCATTTCTCAATTTTCGTCTGATGTAAATTTTAGGGTGATTTAACTCTAAACCAATCCACTTTCATACCGTAACACAACCTCCTGCTTCGTCTGTGTTTATGTATACTTTCCTGTATGTTCTTCATCATGTATATATATTAACACATTCTGGGACCTGCTTGCAATTCACAAGGACCTCCTGTCCACTGGGGGTGCTGTTTTGCTAAATACACATAGCCCAACCTTCCATATACTTGATGAAGAATTGAGAAACCAGGCTTCGTGATTAAAAAGGAATTGGTGGATGGACATTTTTGCAGACGCGGTAAGAATTTGACTGTGGTTATGGTTAGGGTAAGGGTTAGGTTTAGGTGGAGGTGCAGGTAATCTCATTACATTTGGGGCTTTGCAATATCTGCTCTAATTGCATGAGGTCTGCATGTCTGGTTTGTGCTGGTTATTTGTGCGTATACATGAGGGTCACATATTGGTGAATTATGAATCTTAAGACCAGGCTGGGACAGAACAGCACGGCATGCTGCTTAAGACCATACATTTAACGACGGAATCATGCAGAATTAAAAGAAAGGGCACTTTATTATTACAGCAACAAACATGGCATGATAAGAAAATATGTATACTTCCCAGCCTTACTGAAGACTGCCTTCTAGGTTCTTTGTTTACCAAAACACATGAAAAAAAGTGTATCTGTGTATTCCCCTGTGAGTGTAAAAGGGGTGGATTTGTTCTTTCCCAGTTAGAGCACATCCCTGCCATGTGCGAGCATCTGCAGCCTTCCCAGAGGAGCTATTGTTATCACCAGGCGCATGTTTCACTGAACACCTCCCCACCACCAACTCAGCCTGTCCACAAAGCAATTCTCTTAAAGCCCTCTGCAGCCAGGGCACAGAGGGGTGGGGCGGTGGGACGGGAGCGGGAGGGTGGCTCAGTAGTGGAGTGAAAAAAGGGGGATGGGTTTGTAGAACAGAAGAGTTGTGCTACTCATTGGCTGCTTTTCATGAAACTCTCTGCAGTGTTTCACGGAGTGGCTTTTCCTCTGGCTATCTGCTCCGCTCTACCCTGTGATTCATTATGCTGGCTTAATGCTGAAGGGCTGAAAGAGGGTCTAACAGAGTAATGACCAGGAGGAAAAAGTAAAACAGACGTCCCTCTCCCTGCCCCCCTCCCGCAGAAATACCAAATTCTCTTGCTTAATTCCATTTGGTTGGAGTGACGCAGGAGCATCATGTGAGAACCGGTCAGTTTCTTCAGAGGGAAACTTTAGATGAGCTTGAAGAGCATGCAAATGAATGTTTAAGATCTTTAAGAACCCATTTTTCTATGGTTGATGTTGGACAGCACACCTACTCTGGGGCTGGGTTTGAATTAGCTCAAGAGTTAAAAAGGGCTAACTGTTCTTCAAAAGCTACATTAGATGTGCTGTAGTTCATTTGGATCTGCCGATTAACAGGAGGACCGTTTCTGAAGGTCTTTTTTATGATGGAAAGGACACTAAATGTGTTGCTGCATGCCCTGTCCACTCCTCACTCAATATGGTACATCCAACAATAAGGACAACATCTTAGGTTACATTCACATTACTAAGCTTGAACTGACACGTCTGATTTTTTGCAATGATATGACCCAGATCTGAGTTTTTCAAGGCTCAAATCGGATTTGAAACACTTTCATATGCATCTGGATCAGATATACGTCTGATTTATGGGCGTGCAACACAAATGAGAACAGTCAGATCAGAGTTAATGTGTCTTTTTGCCAGCATGCAAAGCCCTAATAGAAAAGTCTGTTTACTCGGTGACCAATAAGTTCAGTGGAGACACAACAATCATTGATAAAATCTGAAAAAAACTTTGTATTGTTTGGCTAAAAATTGCAAAAGCAAAAGCAAAAGCAAAACCCCCAGCAATGATCTTGCACATATTTCCAGTGAGTGAGGTTTCCTACATGCAGGTCGACCTTCCTCTGAGGCATTAACAGCAAGCTGATTCACTCTTTTTGTTGAAGGGTGGGACTTTATCCGCATTCTTTATCAGTAAATGCCATGTGCAGCATTACAACATCCAATTATGGAACCAGTGACCAGTTTTCCTCGTGTCTCTGAAGAGAGTATGAAAATGCAATGTGCTGTTTCAGAATCAGATTTGTTCACATTAAAAACCTGAGTTATGAGGTGAGTGATTTCACATGGTGACCAATGCTGGTCATGCAAACTCTGAATGAACCTAAGAGACTAAATCTTGATCTTCTGAAGGCCTCCTTTCTGACAGATCATGAATGTGTTTGGATTATTCTTTGCAGTGCCGTTAACTTGAATTTCCTTGCATATCACAGGGAATCCTACAACAATGGCAGCATCTTAAAGAGCTTCTGCTATAAAGATAGAAAACGTAGTAGAGCTCCAGTTCCACGTGCTGATCCATTTTACTAACATCAATGCTGGACATACGAAGACTCTGACCTTCTCTGGGAATGGATCTGAATGGGTAACAGTGTTAAAGAGTAAAGCAATTAAATATTATTACTTCTTATGAATTATTTTTGAGATGGAAAGGACACCAAACGCGGCCACATCATGAAGGTGTTTGGTTTCCTGTTCGCAGAGCCATTAGCTTGAAATTCCTGGCATAGCTTGGCATTATTGAACTGTCACAATCCGGCCTGAGGTGAGAGAGAGGGAAAATGTAGAGGTAAAAGAATAAAAAATCCACAAGTCTTCATTACAGGCAGCACATCTTTGCCTTTAGAGGAGAAAGTGATGATTCATTATTCATACTTCAGCTAGTGTGTGCAGGTGGGGTTCGGGGGGGGGGGGGGGCTGGGGGGGGGGTTTTTGGCAGCTTATATACTGCGTTCTCCTTCAATCTTCCCCTACTCTCTCTCTCTCTCTCTCTCTCTCTCTCTCTCTCTCTCTCTCTCTCCCCCCTCCCTCTCTCTCTCTCTCTCTCTCCAGATGGCCAGTGGACGTCCATGTCCTTCATATTTAAAGGGCTCCAAATTTCCCATATCCGAACAAATGTCATGCGAATAAAGTCACTGTTGTCAGGGTTCTTCAGAACGATGCCTTGGAACAAACACTTTTTAATGGACGGTTTTTAAAGAATAATCTGAATATCTAATATATAACCTCATTATATCTCCTCTAATTTATAATAGCTCCTCTGGAAAGGCTGGGGATGTCTTCCCAATATTCCCAATATACCCATTTAAATGTCGTCAATTAATGCATCACTCTTTTTCCAAAGAAAGCATCTGTGATTGTGTTTGGCTGCAGCAGATTCGAGCTCTGGGTCGTGGTTCGTTGTCCAGGCTCCAGAAACAGTAGACGTCCTGCAAGCCATTCCCATCTGCAGGCTGTGGTCAGAGCAGGGGCTGTGTAGAGCCCAATAATGGGGCCAGTGCATGACAGAGATGGATGGCAGCCCAGGGGAGCTCATAAAACCTGCAGCAGGGAGGGGAGGGGAGAGAGAGTGGACAGCAGACGCCCTGGCCAGTGTGTGCATGTGAATGCGTGTGTGTGTGTGTGTGTGTGTGTGTGTGCGTGTGCGTGCGTTTATGTGGACAGGGCCTGACATTAAGAAACTCAGCCAGGCGGCCAAACTGCTGTCCACTCCATCAATATACATGGAGCCATGCACACAGTGCCTGCTGTACAATCTGTCAATATGCATGGAGTCACACACACACACACACACACACACACACACACACACACACACACACACACACACCTATTGGCACCATGCCTAATACCAGATGTGGGATAATTGGGCTTTCTGGAATAATGTAACTCCATCCCATTGTGCTGGGAGAAATTAGGAAATTGGGGATGAGGTGCTGATCATCCAGCATCCTGACCTTACTAAGACTCATTGCTGCTGAATGCAATCAGATCCTCACAGCAATTCTCCAGAATCTAATAGAAAGTCAGTAGTGAGAGATACTCCAACTTAATACGCTTGAACTTAGAAGAAGCAACAAATGAGCAGGTGTCTCAATACTTTTGTCCATGTAGTAAAAAGATATTGCTGCCAAATCAAAACCTAATATCTCCAAAAAAGTCACTTCTGCAGATGGAACTCAGTTTGGAGTATTTCTATTGGTCCATTCATCATCAAAGTGAGTGGACCAACAGAACAATGGACCAATAGAGTGGAACAACTGCCAGATACAAATTATGTCCCAAAGTTTTTGTGTTACGTAAAACCACACACACAAACACACCCCAGCCAGAGCGCCTGCTGTTCACCACCCCCCTTCCTCACACACCCTCTCCCCTTCCTAACTGGACCTCATGGATGAGCCGTTTGGAATGGGAGGAGATATATTTGCCCACATGAAATGAAGAACAAGCCTTTTTCCACATTCTGACCTTCATCTCCAGCACCTCACGGCTCCCTTTTGTCCTCTAACCTCACTAAATGCTTTCCCGTCCAGCATTAAATGGACCGGACACAAACTAGGGGCTCGCAATTACGTCCAAGCCTTTGAGACCAGGGCTTTAAAACACCCCAGCAGAAGCATCTCACAGTAATCTGGCCAGGGTTTAATCCACACTCCTGATTAAATCATAGCCCTTCCACAGATTCATTTATTCTAGCCCAGGGGAACAAATAGTGAGATTAGAGTGGGGAGAGGAGGAGAAACTGGGATTGTGGGTGGGTCGTAAGGCCCTAAATTATAGCTAAATCGGAAAGAGAGCACAAATATCATTAAGATAATATTAAGAAACAAGTTCTTCCATAGCACATAAGAGCTCTTCAGCAGCACATATGAGCTTTTCTATAGCATGTGATTTCTTATGTCGTATGTAATAATTCATTAATATTAAATGAGTATAACAGCAATTTCAGCATCATAAGAGCTTCTGCCTTTGTGTTCTAGTATGAGTGGTTTTATGTCCGAAGGTTGTCTGTTTCTTTCTAAGAGCACATTAGAATTTAGAATTAGAATTAAAATTACTGTTTGTAGAAATCAACCACATGCTCGGAATGGACAGATAGAGACTGGGCTGAAAAACACTGGATTCAAATAAAACATGGGCTTTCAATGGACATTAAATTATTATTTCAAATCATTTTGGATCATTTCTATTGGTCCATTCATCACAAGTTTGGACACAATGTAAGGAACAACTGTACACTATATGGACAATGTATGTGGGCATCTTCTCATTCACCAAGGGTTTTCCAAAAGCCTATCCTGCTTTTGTCTGGTCAACTGGTCAGGGAAAGCTTTCTAACAGATTTTGGATCATTGCTGTGAGGATTTGATTGCATTCCGTGCCAAGTGACTTCCCATCCCAGCCCAAAAGTACTGGATGGAGCACCATCATTCCAGAGAATTTCACTGCTTCATAGCTCAATACTGGGGGGCTTTATACCCCTCTATCCCATGCCAGGCACTAGATCATGCCCTGCACCAGTCCTATTCTATTGGCAGTACTTTTCTACAGGAACTTAAATTAGCAGATTGTAGCCATTAGAAGTACAGGTTAAAAAAGTGAAGAATAACAAAAATGGACAAGTTATTTCATACTGCAGTCCTGCTGACAACACAGAAGCTGGACTCGTAAAGATCAAGCAAGCCTCATATATTCTAGGCTTTACATCTCTCTCTCTCAACTTCAGCTCCGCATATGCCTCTCCAAACACACCGATAGCCATAGGATCAGCCTGGGTCACATGTCACCCACTCCATGGGCATAATCAACATGGGAAGGCAGTTAAGTAAACAGAGGCACAGCCTCCGGATTAAGAAAAGAAGGGAGCTCTCCACCAGACCGGCCCATTGTCCACACGGGGGCTCCTGGCCACTGCTTTGTGTGAGGCAGCAGACTTGTGGTAGGCTGTTCTGCGCAGGTTTAAGGATGGCAGGAGAGACAGATGTTTCCACTGACCGCCTTACTGTCTCTGCGGCTATTGTTGGGGACGGCCAGTCCAGCAGACGTCCCCTTTGCCTGACAATCCTGTTGGTTCTGAGACAAAGGAGAGGGATCCTATTGTCAGAGGCCTGCCTAATTATGTAAATCTTATTAATCTATTCAGCGGTGGTCCACTGACAGCTTTTGTGCTGCCCTGGGATTTATGGAGGGAGTTTGCCTGTGTTGTTTGTCTTGCATCGCTTTTTTTTTTTCTTTTTGGAAAGACTCTAAAAGACTTGTTTCGGGTTTGGCACCAGCAGAGTACGGGTGGGCAATATGACGACAAGTTCCGGTTCTCATGATGAACTGTCAGGAAATACTTTTCTGAGTGTATTAAGAGTGCTATCGGATCTAGAACACTGCAAAGAACTAGAGAATGGTTGCACCAGTGATATTTGGTCCATTTGGATCTCATTGGTCCAGTATTAACCTGACAAATATGAAAGATTGTGAGGCGTATTGTGGGCTGTGAATGTTAGAGGCAAGATAATAAATCCAGGTCCCTGATCTTTACAATAGACTTCATCTGTCGCAGAAGGCAGGGAGGGGAAGTGTGTATCAGGGTCAAACCACCTGCCAGGCATCTTCAGATTCAGTCAACACCAGAATATTTGACTTAAACACAGGGGGTCCCTGCCAGGATGAAGAACTGTCATCACTAAAAGTCCTAGTTTAATTAGGAGCCCAATGCAAATGAAATTAATGGATCGTCCTAATCAAAACACCTCATTAAAGACTTTGCTTCCTTACTTGCTCTCCACCGAGCTGGAGCTCTGCCATCCAATGGGGCACAGAAGCATAGAAATATAATCGTCATCAGTTAAATGTGCAAAACTGCACAAGTAGCAACACCTGAGGGGCAAATATGTAAACCTGAGCTAAGAAACTGTTTTCAGAGCTAAGCTCCACGTGCAGTTCATTCCTACGGAAGCTCCAGGCAGGGACTGTGGAACTGTGGAGTCCAGAGTTTCTGTAACGTGAGAGGATCAGACTGGAACCCATTGCAGTTTCACAGCTCCCTTGGGGTCCACATACTCTCTCTCCCTCCCTCTCTCTGCCTCTCTCCATCCGTCCCACTTTTGTTTTCCTGTCCTGAGAAACAAAACCCACTCGGATGCAACATGCCTTCTGGGACAGGCGACCATTACCACAGAGTGTAGAGCATGGAGAAACCGGTGGTAAACAAGAGCAGAAGGAATCAATCCAATCAGTCCAGCAATCATCCAGACCCCTACCACCACACAAAGCCCTGTAAACTGGCCTAAAGGCAATGAAGATGGGGTGCCTTTACCCCTCATCCATGCTGTGAAATTGAGAAAAGATCTTGTGTTGGGAAAAATGAGATCGAATGTACACTAATAAAGGTGCCAAAAGGGGTTCTTTGGAGCGATGCCATGATAGAACACCTGATGTATCCCTAAAGTGGGGTGGAATCAATGAAGAACAATTTTTATAATGGGATGGTCAAGCGGGAGGATCCTACACAAGCTTCTACACTACTTTGAGAGTTTTCGAGCTGTATGTAATTTAGGACATTTTATTATTATTGCTACGGTATGAAAATAAAAAGGACAATAAATTAAAACTGTGACTGTTAAAGGGCTCGTATTCCATTTTTTTACTTTTACTTCAATAAAATGTATCGTTCTTATTAGATATTACATCTTAAACCTGCAAAAAGGGATCTTTGGAAGACTGCCATGGAAGAACCATTGTGAACGATTGTCTGCCTATAACATTTATGCCGTTTTTTTTTTTTTGCACCAGAAATCATTTCTACACAACTGCTTACCAATCACTCTTCATCCTTCAGGCATTTGTTTGAAAAAGCCTTTGATTTGAAAAAGAACAAAGAAAACAGTATTTTTCCAAAATTATTCCCTTTTTGAAGAAAAAAAATCCAAGAACAATGAGATGTGCTGACACGTGCTGCCACGAAAGGAAGGCTTTTCCAGGGAGAAATCGCAACAAGCACAGGAAGAGGGACCAAGAGGAGAATGGAGGGAAAGGAGACAGTGGACAGGAAACAGAGAGAAAGAATAAGAGAAATGTAAGACAGAAATAAAGAGGAAGAGCGGGGAAAAGAGTGGGGGCAAGAAAGAGAAAGAAGCTTGTTTACATGAATTAATCATGTCAGGCCTCGGAAGATAAGACAAGACCCAGCACTCCAATCATTAGCTGATTTGTATTCAACTCAAACATCAGAGGATCAATGATTTGGGTGGAAAGGTTTAAAAAACTGTAGAAGACTTGAGACACTTTCAGCTCTTTAGAGGAATGAGTCGGAATGTGCTGCTTACGTCCTGCAATCAGCAGCACTACTAGTCTGAAACACTAAATCCTATTGGGCGTACAGTCCAAAAGTCAAACTCTCATTCAAACTCTCTGTCATATGATGATGCCAGTCCGAGGTGGGAGTCTTAGGTCCAGCAAGTCAAAGACCACCTCTGACTGCCTGGGCTGAAACACCCAACTGTACGGATTTACTCACCAAACCAGATCTATTTTTAGGCTGTTTTTGTGTGACCTTGATATTTGTGTGAAGAGTTCACACTCCTTTACAGATGTGCGTGTACACAAGGTTCACTCCTGCAGCTATCTAGCAGTTCCAGCGTCTGACAGCTGGATTTATCACTGAGAATGCACTGAAGCATTTGGCCACGCCCACTTCTTTGGTTCGCTCTCCTTGGTTTCTCGAAATTTTACTTTGACGTTTCGTTAAAACCGCACAGTGGTCGCAGTGTGTGCCGTCTGCCCTCAGTCTTCCAGTCCCTTTCACGTGTTTCAGGTTTCAATACCAAATCATTCGTGAAAATGTCAGGTTCAGAGTGCTTTTCCCATTTGCACGTAGTTTACACACCTGTGTCACGCATGACAGAGAAGATTGAATATGGGCCACTTTTATCTGGACTATGAAAACATCAGCTGACTGTGCTGAGTGACTGGGGAGAGGGAGGGCCGTCCTGCTCCCTGGAACTCTGGGACATGGGACAATCTTAATGGTACAGTTCTGGTTTGTTCTTACCTGCGATGCCACACCAAACGTATCTGTCTAAAGGTTCGATGAGGTGAGTGATGAAGATGGTAACACTAATATGAGAACAGAAATGCAACAGCACTCCTACCTCCACAGAACATATTAATAATGCATCAGTTTCTTCTACATCTCTTTCTTGCATGTGGAGATGATGTACATTCATGAATCAACTCAATGAAATGCCTGTCTTTTTCCAGGGATCCTAAACACAGTCACCTCTGCCGTCCAACGAAGTGTGCAAGAGGAAAGAGCTCTAAATCTAAACACATCTGCAGTGCATTACCACCTGACTTTGGTGCCGAACATCTAATTGGGTTCATTGTCGGGGTAAAAGACATTACAGCATTGAGGGACATGGATCAACATCACTGTCTGGTTGGCGGACGGCGTGCACTGCTGTCTTCGGTGCACTTGAAAGTATGCCCAGTATTTGCTGTGTGGATTGAGACGCCCCTACAGCAGAGGAAAAGAAAGTAATAGAGAAAAAAAAATATATCTCCAAGCAGGTGTGAGGTCCCAGCAGAAGAGCAGAAGCTCTGCACTGTGTTGTCATTAGCCTCAGATAATGCGCCAGCACCGGACAACGGCCCGTCGTTATTTATAAGCCGTGCATAATGGGGCTTTGCTGAGAAAATTATTATAAATCTATGCATTAGTCGCGGTGATGTGATCAATCAAAAGAAACCCAATCCCAGGGCTGTGCTCACTCCCCAGCTCTCTGGAGCTCATCTGCTCCCTCTTTCATGGCCCTAAAAAGATGTAATAACAGAAGAGTTGGAGGGCTCTTACGAGTTTTCACACCTGCTGCCCAGTGGCCTCTATTCACACAGGCCATGCAGGATCCCAAGAGGAGAGAGCCAGCCTATCTCCTGAAGTGGCAGTGAAGGATCTCCTCTGTCCTCTATCTCCTCTAACTCTCTCTCTCTCTCTCTCTCTCTCTCTCTCTCTCTTTCTCTCTCTTTCTCTCTTTCTGAAGCTCTCTGTAATCTTTAGGCTTTGAAGGCATTATCGCTCCTCCACACGTTCCCCACTGTAAGTGCAGCCAGCCATGTTAGATCATTCCTGATCTGTCTTGATTACAGGCCGCACACTGTTTACACTGAGAGGAATAAAGAATGATAAGTGCATGGTGGGAAAGGAAACGGGGGTTCATTCTGTGTGTGCTGCGTGTATCTTACAGGAAACGACACTGGCTCGCTCACGTGCACGACATGGCATCTTCACTTTTGCCCTCGTCGACTTTTGGACATAATGGGAATGTGGCTGTAGTTCGTTACACTGTGTCCGTTTTTTTAAAGATGAATGGGCCAATAGAAATGCTCCAAAATAACTCAATACAATACCTTTTGTTGTTGCTGCTGCTGTTTATGCAGTAATATTTCAAAATATCTGATTTTGTCCACATTTAAATATGGCATTACAGGTGGATTTGACTAAAACTGAGTATGAGTCTGTATTTCTTTCTGTAATTCTGATGAATAATCGGGAACCGATCATCATGAAGTGTGTGTTGAGTGTGTCGCACTTCGGAAAGCAAACCCCTACACATTCCAAGGGGTCCAACTAAATGTAAGTCAGGGTAAACAACAGATTGTAAGCAGACTGTAGTTACTCCACATGTACAACAGCCTCAGAAATGTCAGGTCAATGATGCCATTGATACTCAAGACCTTCTGGTGGATCTGAGGCTTTTACTCAACCTTGTAGAATCTGTGCAGTTTGAGGGCAAAGAAAACACCCTACTTCTCACACTGCACTGCTGACACTAATAAGCAAAGGGATTAAAACGAGTTTTAGAAAGAAAGTGGCCAAAAAACATAAAAGCATGACCAAAGCCACAGCGGTCAGTTACAATAAATGGACATCAATGGCAATATTGGGTGATTTGGGCGATTCAGTGCATCATTTTCACACAAGTTTTGCCAAACCTGGAGAAGGAATAAACCCTCTTTTGATGTCACTGTAACAAGCTTTCATTAAAAGTTATTTTTGAGTGTTTCTATTGGTCTGGTCACCACGAAATGTGAGCACAATGTAAAGAACTGCCTCGTTCACATTATGTGAAAAAGTGAAAAACGAATTGTTGTATGACAGCAACCGTTCCAGTTGTAATCTCGTTAATGTAATGAATTTTATTCACGTATAAATGAAGCACACAGTTGAGTCCAGTCATTTCCGAGCATCACCTCAACCAGTGCATCCTTTCTACAGTGTCAGCTGCACAGACTGGCAAGATGCATGGCTAGATGCTCATAATTTTAGAAACAACAGCCCCACCCCCCTGCTCTGCTAATTCATGTCCACAAATGGCTGAAAGCCCAATACACCCCCCCCCCCCACACACACACACACACACGCACTATATATGCATTTAATTTCTTTTCTACTTTTCTATGACCATGTATTGTGCTTTTGTTTATACTCTCCGGTGTCGACCAGAGGATGGGTTTCTTCTGTTTATTTTTAGATTATGTTGATCATTTCCACCTGATTAAATTATAGTAAAAACTAATACCAAACACAAATCTACACTTTATTCTTACATTTTCATCTATACACAGTAAAAAGATGATGTTGTTGATGACTGTTTTGTAATTAGAGGTATATTTTCCATAAATATACCCTCAAATGTACAATATTGTACTTTTGGTACATAATAGTACCTTAACTGGATTTTCACTGAAAGATACACTTATTTTTCCTCAATAGGTTACAGCCCAAGCCACAAGCTTTTTACTCTTTTAAGTACAAATCCGAACTTCATTTTCTTAGTCTATATAAGTATTGCTAAAATGATGTAAACAGACAGCAATTTTGTTATGGAATATATCTTATCCGTGTGTAAATTACACACATTTGAATGAAATGGTTTCAGTACATGACTTTGTAAGTGTGGGTTTTACTGTGGTTGTAACTGATCATATATCAGTAACAAATATGCTGCAAAAATATGTTTTGATGACGTGGCAGAGTGGCCAGACTGAAGTAAAAGACACATGAAATCCTGGACATCACAAAAAAGCACCCAAAGAACTCTGAGACAGTGAACAGTTTCTCTGGTCTGATGAATCCAAGATTGAAGTCTCCTATAAAGCCCAGAGTGCTGCAGTGATGGCTGACCTTCTGAAAGTTTCTCCCATCAGCACACAAGATCTTTGGAGCTCAGCCAGAGTGACCATTGAGTTCTTGGTCACCTCTCTTATCAATGCCCTTCTCCCCTAATTACTTTTTCAGTGGGGCGGGCAACTCTAGGAAGAGTCCCGGTTGCTCCAAACTTTTCCCATTTAAAAATGATTGTTATTTATTATTTACCACAGGTGTACTCCAATGAAGGCATACGGACATCTCAAAGATGATTCATAGAAATGGGATGCATGCACAGCTAAAGTTCAAGTGTCATAGCAAAGGTCTGAATACTTATGTAATTATGAGATTTGAGGTTTTTTTTTATACTTTTGCAGGTTTTTGATAAATGCACATTGTTGGGTGGTGGTGAATTATGTATGTTTTTTATTTTAGCGTTAAAATGCTAAAAAGGCAAAGATTTTGAAAATATTCTGATTGCACTATATGGTAATGAGCTTTCTAAATGTTCTAAATATCTGCCCTGTACAGTGCATTGTCAAACATCAGAGTTAACCAAAGAATGCATTACATACAAACAGACAGACAGACTGGTAAGCAAGAAAGCAAACAAACAACTTTTTAAATATTAGCCCAGGTTCTATCCCTGGTGATTCCACAGCCATCCGTGAGTGAGACACCAATACTGGGACACTCCCAATCACTCAGTGGAATTTTAGCCATCATGGATGTCTGTCAGCTGCTGAGCTCCTGTAGCATTGCGTTACTGGTAGTGTCAGTTTAAAAGAATGTGTTAGAGCTCATGCGTTTTTGCCTCTCAGAGGGACCACATGCCAGCCCTACTTCATGAGTAGCAT